>JXOS01007965.1:0-12347 GCA_001015075.1 Cirrula hians
AGGTAATCAGACTGTATGTGGTACGTGTCTCAACCCATACAGTCGGATTTCCATTATGTCTGAGTGATTATTGGTGAGAATCGTGAATACTGAAACTTTTTGGCTGTGGTACTAAAAAAAAGGGTGGAGTTTCAGCAGGCTCCAGACCCTACCAAGATTGTGGCAAACTGCACACTCAGAATCCATGATCTTACAGAACGAAAATTGGACATAATTAAATAAACAATCTGCCAAAATTTGCATATATAAGCAGATGATGTGAGAGCACTCACACATCTCAATAAGCCAAGGAATGGATTGTGGAAAGCATAGGTACCACAATCCATCCGCAAGCATATATAATTCAAAATCTACTATATTAAAGCTACTATATTTATAATCTGGATCTCATTTTTGTATCCATCCGCCATAGACTGCGGGTATGATAGGTTCATGCAAAGTATATAATATATTGAAATAATCATTTCCAATAATATGTTGCTTAGATAATCTTAGAATCCAAAAACATGATACATCGATTTATATATAACCAATACGGTGATAATGGGGTAAAGGCAGCAAAGTTCGTGAAATAAACAGAAATTCGAAATTGTTGCATTCTTTTGATATCTCAATTATATTATCGTATTTCAGTAAGTCCTATAGCCTTTACCTTGCATTAAACAAGCACCGAATTGGCATTTCTATAATTTACTTCTATTTTGGTACTTGCCATTGAAAGACATTAGATTTATCGAAAGTAGCTCAAATTAGGTACTGCAAAATTGTTTTGATACGTCCATGATATTCTTATGTTCCAACGAAATCAGAATCGGGCTATAAATTTGGTTAATTTTCATTGGCGTTTATCCACCGATTTAAATTAAATAGGTATAATTACCAGTTATTTCATCTGAACTTACTGAAACTTATCATTTTTAGTAGCATAAACACCCATAGAATGACCCTCGAATTCTCTGAAATGACCGAAAACCAAGAGGATTCAGGGCAAATAACTGATAATCGATCCATGAATAAAATATATTGTCGTTGATTGTGAACCGCTATTTCATCTATCTTGCCAAATCAAATTTAATGTTTCCCAAGTTGGACGCTGTGAAAACTAGTTTCGAAAAAATGCTATTTGCATTGAAAAGTCCCATAGCCGAACAATGATTAAATCTAACCTATTGGAATGTTTTTATAGCTCGCTTATTCGACTGTCTGTCGTTTCGAGCTATGACTGTAGTTATTATATACTAACTATTTTTTATATCACATAACTGAAATTAAATTAGAAATGAACTTTAGTCATATGTTTACAGTAATTCAGCAAATATCATCAACTGATATAAGAACAAACAACATTTTCCATCTATTTCATACAATTAATGACATTTCATTTCGATGCTTTGCATTTATATTTTTATGATTTTTTATATAATACTTAACTAGAAATTGTGCACATATCTTATCATAAGGAAACATAATAAACAGATTTATTTTTATATTTGTTCGGTATTAAATTTTTAAATTTCATGCCATTTGCCGCTGGTTTGTATGTATGCGCCAGCAAGTATGCGTGATGCGTATTAATACACTCAATCTGTTTCACATTCGCATACTTTCATGGGACTCTAAAACACCCACTTGTCATATTAAAAATTCCATCATCGGCATGAGAAACGTTGTCTATTGAAAAGCAACAGATTATTAATGCCGCTATGTGGAAAATAAAAGAATATTTATTGAAAATTGAATATGTGTTTGATTGAATATTGCAGATACTATGCCTCAAGCGATGCGCCTTGCGCTACCACATTTGTAGAACACAATGACTTATGTGCATATTAACACCAAACTACGTGGCATAGCATTAGCTGTTGTTGTTATTTTTTAATCTGCAGGCATGATAAAATTACTGATGGCAATAAAGAAAATCCCTTGCTGAATGGGATTAATTTGATTCCTTTACTTTTCATGTTTTTCTTTTTTATATTCTTATTTGTTCAAATTGGATTTTCGATTTCAAATAAATGCTATCTTCATTATTGCCAAATTGTGTTTGCCTATTCGAACATTAATTGGCATCAATTGTTCATTTTGAATGAATACCCAGCAGATCCTGGATCATATAAGAATCAACTGCGAAATAAAAAAGAAAAGCACAAAAATAAATCAAGTAAGCATGTTACAGTCGGCTTAGGTCGACAGTGTGATATGCGTTACTTCAAAACTGTAAGTCACACAATGAAATGTATATGCCCAAAACACTTATTTTTATTGAACCTGATAGGTGTACTTAAAGTATTAACAATGTGTATGCAATCATGTCTATTTTTAGTAAACGCATTGATAAGAGGCTATGATAGATTGCAAGCCCTATTTTCAGAGCATACAGGTGCACTTGAGATACATCTAATTTCTTTCCAATCATACCCATTTTATTCGTAAAATTTAATTAATTACTCTGGCTAATTTTGCTTTAAGGTCTATTTTCAGAACGTACAGGTTTACTGGAGGTCCCTCCGGAACAACTGAATCATATTTATGTCCATTCAATAAGAAAATTTGCTCCATTTGATAAAATTTTATTTAAAACCCGCTGTTCAGCCCAAATAGTTGTACCGGAGGTACCAATAATTTTCATTTCCAGTTGTATGCCAAATTTTTATTACAGACCAGGATCATATTTATGCCCACTCAATAACGAACAATTCGTTGTATTCAGTAGAAAGCGTTAGCCAATTTCGCTTAAATTGTTGAGCCACAAAGGTATACTGGAGCTACCTCTTAATCCCACGGAATCGTGCCCATATCCACCACGAAATTCTATTGACAAATATCAACTTTTAAAGCTGCAATAGCCAGAAGGCGGCACATTTGAGGACACCTCTTGGTACTCGACATATTGATCAAATCTTGGCTGAACTCAAACTTGAAAGCTTGATTTTAATTAAGATCCAATCAATATTTGGGTTACTCTTAGATCGCGTATTTACTAAACATTGGCGACTTTTGGCTACTGTGGCCTTAAGATTTAATATTTCCGAATGAAATTTCGTAGATAGGTAGATTTTCATAGCATCTTATTATAAAATATGAATTGCATGAAAAAGAGAGGTACTTTCAATGCACCTATGTGACCCGAAACGAGAGTTTAAGGCAAATTTAGCTAGAAAAATTAATCAAGTTCAACGAAATTTTATTATTGAGAAATCACAATTATCAACAACGAGTGTACCGAAAATAAAAATTAATGGAAACAAATCACTGGTACCTCAAATACACCTATGTTCCAAAAAAACCTGGAAACATTAATGAATGTGGTGGAAAATAAAATCATAGTGTGTCACAAAAATGAGCTTGATTGAACGAAAATCTCAGAATTATTGTACCCATAAATTAATGGACTCGGGATAACATCGATTTGTGCAAAGTCTTTATTACATATACAGAATCGTTTCCGACTATATGTTTCTTGGAGACATATGCATGGAATCAAAAAAAAAATAAAAAAATAAAAAAAATAAGCAGTGTCCGTCTGTGTGTGACCACGATGACTTAAGTAATTTTTGAGCTGGATTGATAAATTCTGGTTTTTCAACATATTTTGCAAAAAGTGAGGTCAACTTCGTGAACAGGTAACATTGGTCCATACCTTCAGGTACCACGCTTGGAAAATTTACCTCCGATTTTATAGAAATTTGCCTTAAAATCAAGTGTTTTATTCCAAACTACGGAAATTTCGTATAGCAGCATTTTTGTATCATAACCATTCCATTGTACCATATGAGTAAAATTTATTTATAACTTCAAATACCTCACATCGTATGCTACTGAAATTTTGTTATTAAACGTTTTCATTTAATTGTTTTATAATTTTATGAAATGAGTGAGGTCAGCCCATAATTTTGGATATCTCTCATAAGCGTTTTATCCCCGATTTCACTTAAATGAGTAAAATTTCAGTAGACTCATCGAAAGTTACTCAAACTCGATAATATTGTAATATTTTCATGCTTGTTTAAATGAATGACTGGTGGTTTGAATGTAGGCAGTTTCGAACAAATATTACATCGATCTTTTTTATATTTTTTATGTCATGAATTTTTTATCAGCATACTGTCAGAAATGATGATTATTATGCATTCATTCGTAGAGCTTCCGGAATTAAACCCCATTTCGAGCTCTTCAGCTTGATTTAAATGAATTTCAAACTTAAATTTCCATAAAATTGACAGGAAATTTGCTAAAGTCCATGTTTTGTACACAGTTTAAGTACACGCATTGATAGTTTCTTTTTCATCTCCTTTTGAAAATTCCTAGTGTTTGATTGGCTATTTAAGCTTGAAGCCCTCTTTTTCAAACACATTATTTTAACAGGGCAACGTCTGCTATTTATCCTATCATGGTCAATTTTCAGAATGCCCTTTGATAATATTTATTTTATTTCATTTATGACTTTTTTTTTAATTTAATAAGGATGTGTGTATAATTTCACTTTAAACGCCAATTTGAACAAAAGCATAGATGTACTGATCTGACTTTCAAGCAATTATTTCGGAGCTTGGATGCCATTCAACCTAATTCAAACTTTGAACTAGAAAGCTATATGGCGAGAATTTTCGGTAAGTGTGTATACATGAATACCTGAAAATCAAAATTTGGTTTCAATTCTTCTATAGCAACTGTTTGACAAATTTCTTAATTTCTTATTTTTTCTTTTTTCTTAAAAACTTATTTCAGGTTTTTGTTAACCGACAGACAGACGCACGGTTAGCCACCCATAGCTAGACGAGTCGTGCTGATCATATCGCTATACATTTTAAGATGTCTCCGGTCACTCGTTCTGGGCGTTACAAACATATGACTTAAATTAATATACACTTTGCCAATTGCATTTGTGACTGATATTAAAACGCTCGAACAAAAAGCAATGGAAAAAACTCACCAGGAAAAGTGCAAAAAATGGCATTGGTGCTAATTCATCTCCTGTTAATGCAGCTATTATTCCAAGTGAAAATGTTGTTACAATGGCGAAGGCAAGCGCCGCAACAGGTGAACTCAATACAGCCGGAAACTGAAGTGCTGCGAATATGCAAGTTGATATAATTGCTGCTAAAGCCAGCATTAACGTCCGCTGTATTTGCTGAAACAAAAGAAAAGTTGAAAAAAAAAGTTGCAATTCAATTAAATTTTCTACAGATAAACGACCGTTTGTACACATTGTTCGTTCAATTATTTGCACTTTTCAATTGCTTTCAACTTACTTGTTCATAAATAACACCCAGAATGATGGCTATGCCGCATGCACAAAGTGATATCAACAGGCCCGATCTAAAAAGCGATTTCCGTAACCGTTGCCGATAGCGTGTATATAAGTCATCCAAATGAATGTCTTCCGCTGTAAAGTATTCGAGAGCATGAATAAATATATTATTTAAGCTTTTGCTAAGATTTAAGTTTCGGGAAAACATAAAACAAAGCACAACTGCGACGTTCCATCAACACAAAAACTTATTTTACTAGCTCCTCGGAGGGCAGTAGCCAATGTGAAGATACCATTAAAAGCCGAATATGACTGCAGCTACGAAGGATTGAGGATAGACAACCATACTTCTACGATCAAAACAATTAAATGAAGTAATGCCTTGTCTTCACCAATCGATAAAAACGATATCTCATAATTCTTAAGACTATCACCATATTACCAATTACCCCTGATTTTACAGACTTTTCCCTTTACAAGATNACAATCACCATATTACCAATTTACCCCTGATTTTACAGACTTTTCCCTTTACNCATATTACCAATTACCCCTGATTTTACAGACTTTTCCCTTTACAAGATTATCTCAAAATCTCAACGAATTCAAGGTGAATGCAAGCCTTCTTCTTTGTATATGTTTCATCTTACTTTAAACTTGTACCATGTGCGGTGTATAAGTTATAACTCTGCTGTCTGGAACAGCTGTCAAGTCGATCATTCCGATCATTTCCCGGCACCAAAAATGAATTTGTTTAAAGAAACTTCACATTATTTTTTATGAAAAATGTACGTACATAACAAAAAAATTTAGTATGCTGAATGAGGCTAGTGGTAAGTATATTCTTGTTGAATAATAGTCTTATTACCTCATCATTAATATTGAATAACAATAATAAGTATTTAATTATTACTTAATTATTTGGATGTAAAGAATAAGATTATTAAATAATAAAAAAGAAATAAATAATAAAGAAATTGGTGAAAGTGTTACTTGTAATTCATTAAAATTAATTAAAAATAAAATACACACACAATTCCACATAAAAAAAGAAATAAATAAATAAAACACAAAATGAAATAATTAAAAAGATAAGAAAAATTTAAAAAAAATATAAATACATATACATATAAAATAAAAAAGAACATAATTTAAAAATAGATTTGAAGATTTATAAAATATGTAATAAATGTATAAAATATAAAAAATATAAAAATGAGATAAACAATTTTTTCGGTTTTTCTATTACTAAAAACAGCCTAAGGCTCAAAAATTGTTTTTGTTAATTCTCTATTTACAATTTAGTTAAAAAATTAATTAATAAATAACTAGTTAAAGCAAATATCCGGGAATGAAAAATAAAAAATTCCAACAAGAATAATTGTTGGAAAAACGAACGGTGGAAAAAGTGATAAAAAAATTAAAACAAAAAAGAATTTACCAAACAAAATTAATTATATACATTCTAAATTATTTTTTATCTTTATTATTATACGTTTAATACGGAAATCACTCAACAAAGATCGGAATAATGTTCTTCAACAATGCAATTTGTACAAAAAAGCATTGGCTCTTTGACCCCCTTAGGTGTATTTATGAATTATAGGTACAAATAATTTATATGTTTAATCGATTCTTGATAAGTTCCTTTGCATAAGTAAAACTGACTCAATCGAAAAAATACAAGCGAACACTTGCGCGTAACTGTCGCTAACCAGCATGCTAGTCGTAACGAATCAATGGCCCAATATAAAAAACAAACAAAAAAATGTATCAATATTTTTTGAACCATCGGGCATACACTGGCACAGTGTACGTTCGTTTAAAAACGGGTATACACACAATGCTTCAATGCATTGGTGCATTTCGTTGGATAGCGACTGTTGCACGAAGGCTTGCATTTGCCTATGTATGTCATAAAATGCAAATGCATTTAAAAATACTCTTTTGAAAATGTACTGCCTATAGCGGGCTATTGGATGGTTTAATATTTAAACTACCGTTATCTTGCGCAGCGCCGCGTTTTTGTGCATTGTGTTTTAATGTAATATTAACCCAGTAATAATTTTTGTGCTGATATTAAAGGGAGCCATTTTTATGAAACGAAATATTCATATGCTTAAAATTGAACAAGTAAATGGTCGTCTTTCCACGATCATAATTATTCAGCTTAAAAAGTATACATGAAGACCACTTTTGGACTGGATTCATTCTTAAACGAAATATTACAACAACAAATCGCTGAAAATTGTGAAACTGACAAGTAAACATAGTTGTATTCTTCTGCCTGTGGGAAGATCACCAATGGTTTTTAATTATATAAATTATCTTTCTTATATAATTATATAAATTAGCTTTCTTTTTCAGTATCCATCGAAGGGCATTTGCGGTCAGTCAGCCATAACCCTGTTATGCGGAGAAACGAGCTGTATCTTTATAGAATTAATGAATTTACAAATGTAAGGAACTTAGTTTTCACTACTTTTATGCAGGATATTTAAAAGCAAGTATTTTCAATTCTTATGCTCGCACGGGCCACTCTACCAATGCATCACATCTCCACATTCCGTATTTTCGGAATAATTCCAAAGAAGTAAAAGCATAATATTTTACACTATTTTCAAATGAAAATCTTACAGTTAACGTATATTTTCCTTATAAAGCATTGATGAATATTCTTTCTCGAGACTGGGTCGTTAAAGTAACTTATTTGATAGAAAAAAAAAAACTCGAATAAAATACTGTGGTGTTTGTTTTTCACCAAGTACCCATCGACCCCAGGAACCAAAATTCACAAAATTNGTTTGCTGTGGTGTTTGTTTTTCACCAAGTACCCATCGACCCCAGGAACCAAAATTCACAAAATTTTCATTGTAAACCATTCTTTTTGTTTTTGATATAAAAAAATAAGATTTTAATATTTGGTGTCGGTTGATTCCAGTACAAAATGAGCCCTTAAACATGAAAACCTTATGAACGTTGAATATAAATAAATATAATTTAAATAGATACAATTTAGCTCGGGCCTAGAAAACAAATGTTTAATCATATTGTCTTAAGTTTTACTAACGATATATGGCTGCAAATGTTAGTATGGTAGTCCTAGAAAAAGAGCCCAAGGAAATGTTTTCATAAAATCTATGTTATTTGGATAAAGATGGAGTAGGATTTTGATAAATTTAATAAGCTCGAAAAATGAAATGGAAAAAATTTGGACTGATGTATGTTTTGTAGTGAGATTTTAACGACTACTGCGTCTATATTGTTTGACTAGTCAACTTTCTGCTCTTCAGCTTTGGAAATCATACTATTTTTGTTCATGTACATAATGATTTTGGGAAGCAATTTTTTTTACCTAATCTGCTCTTTAAAAATTGCTACGATTTCTGTATCTCTAAATTCTTTATATTTTTGAGTGGTATTAAATACATATATAATTTTAATACTTTTATCTGTTTCTTATCTTTATTTTCTTGAACAATTGGTGAACTACATTTGATAATAACGAATATCTCTCGTAGCGAATTATAAGGTCCTTTTATGCTTCTCAATTCATCAAATCTATCGAAATCCAATTGCGAATTAGACGAAGTCCATAACAATCGGTCACAAGAGCAAAGGGCGGCGCGGACCTTTTTAAAAGAAAATATTGTTATTACCTGTTGATTCATTTTCCAATTTGTTGTTCATCGAATTATTGCCAGTGCTTTTCGAATTCGAAATTATTGTTGCACATTTTTCGTCCTCAATGATATTCACAGTTTCCATTTTAACTCGTTTCTTAAACTAAATACGAAACAACCATATGTGAAGCGTTACGTCTGAAATTAGAAAGAAAAGCTTTAAGTTTTCGTTATGTATATAATTTTTGTTGCTATTTAAAATTTTTGAAAAGAAAGAAAAACGAGACAGGTACGTTTCATGCAACAAACAAGTTTTATTGTCTAACAACCTCAGGTCATTTTGGTTATCAAGCCTTTAGAAGAACTTCAGCAACGTTTTCAAATCTTTAAAACAACTAACTTTCATTAACAAAGTATGGCATTTCTTCGAAAAAATAGCCTTCACAATAAAAAAAATAAATTGAAATTAACATTCATTACATTGGTATAGTTTTTGATATAAATAAATGCAGTTGGTTGTAGGCGCGTGTATATCTTATTTTATAACTTTGGAAGAAACACTGCTCAAAAGTATTTCTTTCATTGATGTCTTTTGAGCTAACGCCTTTTCTTCTGAGAGCTGAAATTCTATTTATTCATTAACTTTATAAAATGTGAACGTTAAAAATGAGAATGGATGAATATATATATTCATATATAGAATTTTTTTAGATTCACAGATTGAATTCTCGGTGATTAGCTCAGAGATAAAAAAGAATAATAATAAATAAGAAAGTAAAGAAGTTTCCAAATTGTTAAATACAGAGAAGTAAAAATATATGTGAATAAAACACTATTCTTGCAATTAAAAGGAGTTCAGGAGGACCCTCAAAGTTTCATCCAAACAAGTCTATTTTTGTTACAAACATTGATTATGTTTTGTCCACTCAATAATAAAATTCCGTTAAAATTGATCAATATTTCTTGCCATATTTGCTTAAAACGCTCTTTTTGGAGCACATGGGTGTATTGGAGATCTCTCAGATTTTCATTCAATCATGTTCACTTTTTGTACACACATTGATAATAATAATAATCACTCAATAATGAAATAGTGTGTCAATCGATTAATGTTTCCAGCTATATTTGCTTAAAACCTTATTTTTGGTACAGTACATAGGTATACTGAAAGTACATTTGATTTAAAACCATTCATTGCATTTTTACTACACAAATTTATAATAATTATGATCACAATATGATAATATAAATAATAATTAAAAAAATATATAAAAATAATAAATACCCTCTTTTAGGACCAAACCGATATACTAGGGGTGCAACTGATTTTCATGCAATCATGCCCTTTTTTTAGAACATGATTACATGCTATGACAATTAATTTAATTAAGAAATTCATTGCAAAATATCAGCTGTTAAGGCTGCAGTAGCCCTGCCGACCTAGTGAATAAAGAGGTTTACTGGAAGTACAAGGAATATTCGTTGGATCGTAACCATTACCTTTCAGTATCCCTCATTTCGCTGATGTGCTCGCAACATTGTTTCTGCGTGCTGCGAAAATGTCAACTTTTGTGCCGAATAATTATTGGTTCTTTTGCAGTGAGATTTTAACTTTATTACATCAATATGAAAAAAAAAGTTGCCGAAAGTGATCATATTGTAATGGTAGTATGGGGTGACTAGTCGAACGAACGTGTCAGTTGGGGTTTCAGCAGTTTAAAAATTGCAATTCTGATTTGGAAGACGAAAAACTACACCGNCATGCTCTAGTCGAACGAACGTGTCAGTTGGGGTTTCAGCAGTTTAAAAATTGCAATTCTGATTTGGAAGACGAAAAACTACACCGAATGCCATCAAAGATTGAAGATGATGAATTAAAGACAAGGCTCTAGCAAGACCCATCGCAAAAAAAATCCAAAAAAGATTTGGACTTTCAATCTTTTATTTTCCACCGTTTAAAAGAAACGATACGAAAGATAACAAATTGTGTACCCTATGAACTGAAGCCAAGAGACGTCGAGCGCCGTTTTGATAGGTTTAAACTCCAGCTGCACATGATCACAGGGGAAGTCTACCGTCAATTGCTGCGTTTGAGTGGACTACTACGAGACGGCAACAATGGGTTTTTCACGTGCGAACAACTGATCCAACGGTAAAAACAAAAGGTGGCTTTCCATCGAATAATGACTGCTGATGAAAATTGGATCAATAACGATAATATTTATAGCGAGAAGATCATCCTGTGTACTTGGTGGGACGACCCTGATCTGGTGCATTATGAAAAGTTGACAGAAAAATTCTACCGTCAACATTTCCAGCGTTTTAGTGGACCATTGGGATACAAACGACCGCAATACGGTGACCGATACGACAAAGTTGAATTTCCACATGATAATGCTCGGCCACATGTCCAGCCGAGCAGAACTCCAATGACGATGAGGTCAAAATANTATTTCCACATGATAATACTCGGCCACATGTCCAGCCCAGCAGAACTCCAATGACGATGAGGTCAAAATATTGATTGGTGCATTGATAGCGGCGAAAGAGCCGGAAGTTTTTTTTTGTCCGACAGCTTGGACAAATAGTGACTAGCGACGGACAATAGATTGTATAATATATGTATCACAAATTTTTCACAGTATTGCTTCAATTTTCCAAAAAACTTGAACCGCACCTACTTTTTTATACTCCTAATAACAATTCTAGGTCAAACTCCTCATAAACACCACAATGCGCAAATTAAATTTGGAATGTCCGATAATTCAGTTATTAATAACTAGATTAGTAATAATAATCATGATTGAACCAATGTAGTTCCTTTATTTCATCCAAATAAAGGATTTTCACAGTTTAATTCCGAAATATCGACAAAAGTCAATAATACAATGGAAATGATACAGAGAAATTAAAATTTAAATTATAAATTAGTAATTCTGTTAACGTTAATATTCTGAATAAAAGAAGAATCGACATGAGCAGAAAATAATTAGTGTAATAGTTTTTCGTATATTATCAGGCAATGTGTTTAACGCTGTCAGTCTAAGTAGACCGTGACATTCTTACTGGTTAGCTTCGCCACATGGTTTACATTTTTTGGGTTTGTGCAAAGTATTTAAGGTATTGGCAATAAGATTCAGCATACAATCAACTAAAAGTCCGATTCAGGGATGACCGTTTGGCTCTCTGTAATCACATTTACTTATGCTGTTGGGTCTTGTTGTGAGGTCAAGCTCATGATCGGGTAAAATCGGTGGATAATTTGCCAACATGGCAAAACGTCAAAAAATTTAAAATTATATTCGTGCAGAAGAAAGAGGGACATGTACGTCTCCTGATTGGATATAAATTTTTCTTTTGCACATATAGTCATCAATAAAATCTTAAATTTAATATGCTTTTGGTCCAAATCTAGTAAACACNGGCAATAAAATCTTGAATGTAATATGCTTTTGGTCCAAATCTAGTAAACA
>JXOS01008021.1:3196-16260 GCA_001015075.1 Cirrula hians
TTAAAAATAATTTATGGCAGTTGAGCTGAAAGGCTAGTAGGCTAATACACAGATGGCGCCACAACTATAAAGGCCATACATTGTTATGTAAAACTTACCTCGTGTACAAATTTGTAAGTTGTCGGACTATTAGTTTGTAGACAAGACATTATTGACCGAATCAACTTTGTCAGTTTGAAGAACATGATAAAAAAGAATTTCTCGTCTTAAAAAGATTCAAATTAGAATTAAATAGAATAAAATTAAAATAAAAAAAAATAATAATTAAAAACGAGTAAGTTACAGTCGACTACGGCCGATTGTGAGATACACGTCGCTCCCAAAATATGTATTGTTCTGTTTTAATTTCCTCTAAATCATCTTTTGGGTGTTTAGCAAGTATATCTGAGTTTCATCCGTTCATGTGAATTTTTGTTAGACACATTGATCATAATTATGCTAACTTAATAATTCAATTTCGTCGAACTTGATTAATATTTCTGGTCAAATATGCCTTAAACCCACTTTTCGGACCAAAAAGATGTACTAGAGGTACCTCTAATTTTCAAGCAATATTGCTCATTTATGGTACTTTTAGGGACTATGTATACTTTCACTCAAGTAAGAAATTTTATATAATTTAAATGATAACAGTGGCTAACTCAATTAAGCCTATATTAGCACCTTATACGAGCCCTGGAGGTACCACCGATGCTTATTCAATAACGGCCATTTTTGGAATACACGAAGATGTTATGACCTTTATTTTGAATGAAGAGTTGTGCTGGAAGTACCCGAAACATTGTCCTAATCAAATTCAAACTTCGATCTTACATCTTTCTCTAGAATGTGTGTTCCTAATTTCAAGCTGTTCAAGCATAAGAAACCCGAATTAATGTATCGATAAGTGATGATGGATGGAACATGTCCCACACTGGAATCAATACAATCACCTCCTTGTGCCCTGAACGTGGTGCACCAACGTCAAAAATGCAACAGTCAGCAGTCGGCAAGGTTATGACATCAGTATTTTGCGATACATATGGTTTTATAATAGCCAATTATCTTGGAAAGGGATAAAACATCGATAGCAACTATTACATAGCTTCTTTGAGCGTTTGANAGTCGGCAAGGTTATGACATCAGTATTTTGCGATACATATGGTTTTATAATAGCCAATTATCTTGGAAAGGGATAAAACATCGATAGCAACTATTACATAGCTTCTTTGAGCGTTTGATGGTGTCTTGAATAACGACGCAACTTGCAGAAAAGGAAGTGCTGTTTCATCAAGATACCAACCCCTGTCAGAAATTAATAAAAAAAAATTGAAGAATTCTATAAATCGGGCTTAGAATTGCTTCCACATCCATGGTATTCCTCAGATCTAGCCCCCGATCTTCGGACTTGTTCTACATCTCAAGAGAATGCTCGTCGCAATGAAATTGAGCCGATTGAGTTGTAATTGCCGAAACATACACCTTTTTTGAGGATTAAGATAAATCGTTCTACAACACTGGAATCGGAAAATTTTCTGATCAATATTTCGGAACAATTTTGATTAATAAAATCAAATTGTAAAAGTAATTTTTTATGTAAGTTTACAAAATTCTCATATATATAGAGCAAACGTGTTTCTGTTATAAGGAAGGTTTTAAAATGATGTTGGCACTGGATTGTTCAAGCATCTTTGGTGATCCCTTAATGTGATGTAGTACCATTAATTGTGTAATAGACTAGAAATTTCCAAAGTAAACTGGTGTATTGCTTAAAGCTTTTTTCCAAAGATTTCTTAACGTTGAATTAAAAAAAAAACCGAATTCGCTTGAAATTGGCTAAGTGTGTATTAGTTTTGGTCATACGTTTGTAACAGCTTAAACGAGTGATCGGACACTTAACAAAATATTTCCCTATATGATCATCATAACTACAGAATTCATTAAAGCGATATCCATCCGTCCATCCCTCAAATTCTAGAATGAACGCGTAGGTATAGAATTACCAAGTTCGGCACAAATAATCTATGAAATTGTAGATCTAAGTTCGAACTGGCGCCCGATCCAACCAATAGTCCGGATACCTCCAGTACATATTTTTATTCCAAATTGGGACCTTAGAGGCACTGAGTCTTAAGAGTTTATATTTTGCAATGAAATTTCGTAATTAGATTAATTATCGCAGCATCTAATCCTAAATGGGCATGATTGCATGAAAATCGCTGGTATCGGTGCAGTACATCTACGTATTCCAAAAAGGAGGTTTCAAATAAAATTTGTCAGAAAAAATAATGAAATTCAACTTTTATTGAGTGATCATAATTACTATCAATGTGTGGACCAGTACACCTATGTTGTCCGATAATGAGGTTTTAAAATAATGTTGCCATGAAAAACAAAAGAAATTGAACGATATTTTATTATTGTGTAATCTAATTATTATTAACGTGAGAACCACGAAGAGATNATTGTGTAATCAAATTATTATTAACGTGAGAACCACGAAGAGATATTGATCATTTTAAAGGAACTCCATAATTGAGTCAACGAAAATATATTCAGTATCTGTAATGAAAATTGGTTTATTGGATAAAAATCTGAGCACCTTTTCATTCCAAGAATAGTGTCATGTGGACCATTAAAATAAAAAAAAAGCTTTAAAATGTTTTTAATTCACATTTTAAGGCTTTCTTTTAAATAATTTAACGCGATTGAAAACAACACAATCGCGTATTTATTTGGCTATTCTTCTTTTTCCCTAACATTTGCCATCCAAACAATTTTTAATTTGAAAGTCATTTGTCATTTGGCTGTTCCTATATTTTCTTGGAATAACCACTTTTCTTAATGCAGAGTTGATAATTCAATTGCCTTTAACAGTTTATCTCACAATCAGTAGTCATTTGAAATGATTGCTCATACGCTCTGTGAGCTTATACTGAGTTTTATCATTTTATGTGTAATTGAGCACTTGTAAAATGTATTAAAAGCTCAAAGATTGATTAAACTTCTTAGAATTTCTGAAATTATTAATGAATTCGACCTTAAAAACATGTGTAGGAGCGGCTTAATGTTGAAAATGGATAAGGCTTNTTGAATTCGACCTTAAAAACATGTGTACGAGCGGCTTAATGTTGAAAATGGATAAGGCTTTCAGCGATTGTTAGTTATTTAATTGCAACATGTACAAACGCATTACCTTCTTAGTGACATATATTATGATGGCAATGTACAAAAATGGAAAAATAAATATTAATCATTTCCTGTAATTTTATTAAATTAACAGATTCTCATGAACCTGATTTTTTGTTCTTTAGTTTGAATAGAAGGAGTATACGCGTATCAAAACTATATCTTTGGATTAGGGGATATGGCAAATGAAGCGCATGCTACATGTTTATATCCTTAATATGAGTTGAGGCAATGATTATTTTTATTTATTTATTTATTTCACGACTAAAAATGTACTTACTACTTAACAGTTGGTTACAATATAATTGAAAGAATATAGTAAAATATGGTAATACATATATTCATAAAGCAAGCTTAGCGTACATGATAATTCATTAAATAAAATTAATTCCCATGCAAAGAATATAACCAATTTAATTTGACATTAAATTAAAATTAAACAAAATTGATTTAATAGACGGTTAAACCCGACTTCATAATACCCATAAGTCGTTCAACCGGGAGTAAAGATTCTATGAAAAGAAGTTATGTAAAATGTCGTAGCAATGGCTTATATATGGTTTCATGCCGAATTTGTGTATACCGGCTTTTATGCATATATTTGTGAAATCGAGAGTAAACGTTCTGTGGGTGGCACTTGAAGTTATGAACCGTTTTTGACCAAATTGTACAATATTATAAAACATGACCAAAACTCATACTCATTCATACCAAACTTCATTACAATGTGATAAATCAGTTGGCTTTTATGCTTCTGTGAAAACGGGAGTTACCTTTGTATGGGAGGCACCCGATGCTATGGACCGATTTTGACCATACACGAATTGGAGCTTATGTTCAGACAACAGATTTCGTCAATCTATCTCAAAAACTACTCAAGTGATCGAGGTGACTGAAAGCCAGACGGACAGACAGACAAATGGACATCGCTCAATTGCATTTTGTTTTTATTGCATGCATATGTGTCCAAGAAACAGAAAGTCGGAAATGATTATTACACTTATACATAACACTTTGGTTTATTTCTTTGAAACATAGTTGGATTTCACACTCATGAGCAATAATTGACAACGTATATGATTACAATACATGGTTATTCCTAAACTACTACTAAAACCTGTAACTTAGCTTTTCTCAACTTTGCATTTCTTAAAGTCCAGTGCATATAGTTACACAACAGACTTAGGATTAATATCCATATGAATTAGATAGCTAAAATAACAGTATCAGTCTTTTATAGGAATCAAACAATTGACCCACTATATTTCATGCATCCAGAAAGAATAGATAAAATTAGTGCAACTAGCGTGCGTGATATTCCTTTTACTAAATAATCTCCGAATTCAGAACGTCTGCTAACGATTGCTCGGTTGTAAATTTAGTATCATGCACCTGACTGAAAATAAGACTGCTACCACAGACTTGACCAAATCCAAATGATTACTGCTGACTAACGAATTTAAGCACCAAGTTCCTGTTTATTGGGACTGGAGTTTTTCATAATCGCGATTAATAAGTTATTTTTGAATATATAAGAGTAGCATTTGTTAAAATTGCTGAATTCTTTTAATGAAACATTAATTAAATAAAAATAATGTTCATTAAATTTCTCTCAGACGTTTTTCCTGGCCTCTTCAGCGAGCTTGTTTTATTCAGATTAATTAATTTAGATGAACTTCATGTATTTTATATGCTCAAACATGTCGCTATTTTAATTAATATATGTTTCTAGTGCCCGTCAATCTTATAGGCATTTGTGATATGTTATATGTTTGAATATGAATTTGTTTAAAAAGCCAATCTATGTAATTAAATCTGAATAAAACAAACTTCCTGACGAAGTCTGGAAGATAGACGAAACATTAATGAGAAAATAAAAAGAGATTGTCTTTATGATTTGTTTTATTGTCAAGCATACCAATTTTACGAATATATACACCTAAATATTTTACAACTGTTATATAGTAGAATTGAAAAAATCATAATAAAATTGAGGCTTGATGTAAAGCGGTGGTAGTGAAGTAAACCCGTTTTAATAGCTTTTATAGAGAAAGTGGAAACATACCAACGTTGTCGAACCGTTGGAAACTGATAAACAAATCAGTAATCAGTTTGACAGAGGTATAACATCGGCAGCCTGCTCACCAATTTAAGTTAACCAACCAAATACATATTTATACACGTCAACCATGATATTGGTAAAAGGTATAAATGTTTGCAACTGCCAGAACGAATGATCAGAAAACTTTGAAAATATAGACCAATATTATCAGCATCACTCAGTATCACTGGAGTTGTCTGAACATATCCATCCCCTAGCAAAAACTAGAAACAAGCAATTGAACTAGATTTTCGAAATTTTACGCACATATTCTATAAAAATATGTCAGATGGATGTTTGAATTTTTTTATGATCCCACCCATATTTCGTATATTTCCAGGATATGGCTTCACTTAAAATGGGGGCCATAAGGCTACTGAATCCGTAAGAGTATATATTTTTTAAAACAAATAAAAAAAACATTTTAATTAAGTGGGTATTCATGGCATTTGAACGTGTCCTGAAAATACATATCAGTGGTATGTTTGGGACACTTATATAATCCCAAAAGAACGTTTTACCAAAAATTATCCGTTCATGCAATTGCTTTAATAAATAGACATTAATGTGATCAATGTGTACACCAATAAAGGTAATGATTGGATGAATATGTAATATTTAGGTTTAGAAATAGAGATTTTTTATTAGTTCAAAATAATATTTTTTACANGAATATATAATGTATAGGTTTAGAAATAGAGTTTTTTTATTAGTTCAAAATAATATTTTTTACAGAAGAATTACAATTTGGACGTGTATCTCACTGTCGGCCTTAGAACACAGCAACTATCTTAATTGTAACACCCATCAGTCTTAGACTTATTTGTGCAAAGGATGTTAATTATAGAAATAATTATTTGCAGCTATATGTTTCTTGGAGAAGTATTCAAAAAATCCTTGCAAACTCTATTCGCTGTTAGGCTGTCTGCGAGGGCCACTTCAAGTTCGCGAACATATATTGTTCCATAATTTCGCGGACCTCTCAAATTTAATTGCATCCTACTGTTTATATTAGTGATGATGGCCCAATCTCTTATAGTTTTAGCAATATTGGTCCCTAATTTTGGGTAGCTCCCATAGAATTCCCATAGAATGTCGATTGAAAATTTCAAGGAAATTATCATTAATGTTATGTTTTTAAGACGTGTTCCGGAAATTTGGTATTTTTAAACCATTGAAGTAACACAAAATTTCAGAAAAATTATTGATAAGTTTGGGTATCTGCCATAGAACATGTACTCCTTATTTCACGGAAAAAACCATAAAAGCCAAGTGTGTCAGGGCATGTTACTGAAATTTGGAATTTTGCCGATTTTCCGTTATAAAATTCTTCAGTATCATGGGAATTTACAAGAATTTGGTATTGCTGGATAATTTTGATGATTCTATAAAATGAAATTGTTTTGACCGACTGTTGTTTTCATTGGAAAGGTAGGCTTATTTGGTCTCGTTGATTTGTCTACTCAGAAGTTGTAGGTTGCCTAACGCTTTTTTGTTTCTTTAAGTCCTTTATTTAATTTCGTGTTAACTGTAACTTGTTGAATTTCACTAAGGATTAATACTAATAAAATTTCATTCAATTACTGTTAACACTTCANCTACTCAATTACTGTTAACACTTCAGGCTTAGCTTGTACGAAAAAATTATTAACTTTGTAACTAATTATAATTAGATATAAAACCCAGGCTCTTGTACTTTTATTAAGACATTCAAATCAATTCGGAATGGTTATGCTATAGNACCCAGGCTCTTTTACTTTTATTAAGAGATTCAAATCAATTCGGAATGGTTATGCTATAGAAACAGGCAATTTAATTTTCTTTAAAATAGACCAATTTTGGTAAGATCACGGAAGGAGTTGCTTATTGCTCGTGGTAAAAAGTGCCACCAAAATTTCAGCCTATTGTTCTAGTCATTCTTGTCTCTTGTCTTCTTTTTCTTTAGCGTTGAATGCTGCCAAAGCGTGGTGTTGATTGACGCCCTGCTAACCTTAACACCGAGTATGACGTCTTCCTTGTTTTATTTGTAATTATTTTGGACAAAGATTTGAACAATGTACATAATAAGATTATGCTGCCTGAAGACCACTTTGCTGTACTCTCTCTCAGACTTCTGCAGCAATTTCAGCCAAAGGACGATTAATTTATATTTAATTTTGACCACAACATTGACCAATGTGTGGAGCTGTGCATACGTTAATTTTCAAAAGTTTTTTTATAGCACGAGGAGGAATCCAAACGAATAGTTAAGCTATTGATTAAGCTTGATATTTAATTTAAAACAAGTTCAAAGTAATAGTCTGTAAAGAGCGAATAAATAATGCACATGAGACATTCATTCTTACGAACTCAAGTATCTTTTAATTCTAACCGAAGATTCCTCAAATGCCTACGATCCAAAATGTATTGACTAAGTCTTTGATAAGCTGAGCACACTATACGCTAAGACACAAGCCAAAACCTTATCAAAAAGTAAAGTTAAACTGCACAATGAGTGAACGACTGAGTGACCCTCTGCACGTTTCCCTTTTTTTTAACCAATTCAAACTAAACTTTCAAGTTGATGTTAGATTTTGGTGAATATTATTCCTTCAAATATTATTTTATAAAAGTTTCAATTTTGTTTAAAAAATATTTTAGGTTGCGTATGTAATACATAGAAAAAATCATTTCCGACTATATGTTTTTTTAAGTTATATACATATAATGGAATTAAAATACTTAATACCGATAACCGTTTGTCTGCCTGTAGCCGCACACGACAACTTGAATTTTTTTGAGGTAAAGAAAATTAGGTTTTTGAAAATATTAGCATAGCTTCTTATGCTAGATAAAATAGGTCCATAATTTCGGGAATTTTACCATGCAGCGTTAAATTCCGATTTCACGGAAATCAGCATAAAAGCCAGATATTTCTTTGCATGCTCTTGAATTTTGTATGGAAACATTTTTTAATTCACTGCTATAAAGATCTATTTCAGCAAAATCGGCCAACTTTTTCGGCAATCACTTTCGGTACATTACATTACCGATATTGCGGAATTTAAATAAACAGCCAGGCATTTCATTTCCTGCTTCTGACCGAATCGTTAGTCCTTTCCTAAATTATTGAAATTGGAAAGTTCATCAGGAGAGATAGCATAAAAGCCAGGCCTACAATCTCTTGTTTGTAGAATATGGTTTTTAGATCTTTTTACGTTAATGAATTANTGCCTGCAATCTCTTGTTTGTAGAATTTGGTTTTTAGATCTTTTTACGTTAATGAATTACTAATTTCGGGAACTTTATATATCATATTTCACTCAAATGGCAATAATAACAAGTTGTATTTTTCGATATCATTTTTACGCGACGGCAATCTCTTATGAATTCACACATATTGTCTAGCAGTAAAAATATTAAATACTCTTGTGAAAACAAAGTTGTCGTATTCATTTGGAAAAGTGAAAGCACACCGTTTATTAAAACTCCATTAGCAGTCGCAATATTCGTTTGTTCCATTACAACGTACTGACATCTTATATCGGGCCATGGTTCAATTTTTGAAGTATTTGCGTTTCTCAAAACATTTATAGGCTTGATTACATTCATAAACTTTATATAGATAAGTTGCTTATCTTAAATTTAGTATTGGTATGCAATGCAGACATCAGTAGGAGTTGAGGACTGGCAAAGAATTGTACATTAACTTAAGCTGATCCCAATCCATTGTTTCAATTTGTCCTCTGCAACATATAAAGATATAAGCAAGTATAACATACAATTTTAAGTAACTTTTGTAGGAATTTTTTATGGAACTTAATAAAATAATTGATACGTTTTTTTGGGTAACATTTGCTCAAGACCAAAAATTCATTAGCTACAAAGATCTGTTCCCAAGGTTGATCTAAGACTGGAGCTCTTAGATTGTGGATTGTAAGAAGTCGTTAACAAACTGATAATTTCAGGAATGAGCTGTAGACTCATTCATTCACGCATTGAGGTTCATAATATTATAAAGTTGGTATACAAAAACTATTTTTTTTTCCAGCTTAATCATTGCTCATAGCAACATGCAAACTATGTCACTCATACGCACCGTATATCCAAACGTTCCTCTGCTTTTAGAATACATAGAACTAATCATTTAATTTATAAATATGGTGGCTTGGTCTCGTATACAAAATTTATATAAAACCAATGCTGGCTGTGTATGGAGTAAGTATAATTAGAATAGGAACAGCTTAAGTTAGAAATTTAATGCGCAATTTTGCAATTAGCAAGCATTGAAAAATGTGCATTATTTGTGTTTTATTGACTTGCAATTGTAATTTTGTACCGAGAATTTGCTCCCAATCCAGTGGCAGTACTAAATATAATTATGCGAAAATCACCTGTCAGTTAACGTCCCGCTTCACAATACCCCACCAACCTAATGTTACGTAAAATTTTGTTAATTCAATCAGTGCTTTGTTGTCCAGGACTCATCTATATTTCCATATCGATTGTGTCGCTGTTATCGTTGCGCTCTTGTGTAATATTTCGATTCAATTCATTTCATTACGTTTATTTTATATATATTTATTGCGCTCAGTCAACATACCATTGCATATTACTTTCACTTATTTACATTATGTGCCGTTGCTAAGGCCGTATGTCATATACAACGCAGTCAGCCAGAACATTACATTTGTTTACTATACGAATGTTTTTACGCATGATTGATCAGTGTGTGCTGAAATTTTTCTATTTATTATTTGAGTGGCTACAGCAGCCACCCGCAGCAAGAATAATGGCAGCAACTGACAGCTCAGCCTTTAAATCATTACAATCTGCTATCGACTGTTGGGTTGGCAGCGCGGGCGTAACTAGGAACCAAGCGTATGCCAGCCACCGCATAATAAGTTCTGCGAATTAAAAAGTAAAGACAAAAACATGAAACTTTTACCTTAAAATAATAATAAACATTACCCACGCAAACAATGCCTGTGTGCAATTCGCGTGCGAGTGCCAGCTTCAGCAGACAGACAATAAAACATAGCAGCAGCGGCAAGACAGACAACATTTGCAAGGCATGTGTTTGAGTATGTTAGGTGTTTGCTAGCTTGCTCAACTGGCATTTACTTACGCTCACTGGGTTGAATGCTATGCCGAGTCCATTACTGCCAACATATGCGAAACATTTTCATACTTCAACAGTCACGCTTGCTATTTATTTTATTTCTATAACCACTTTTATGGAGAATTCTTGCTTCATGCTCTTATTTTCGCTTCCATTTCATTTTGATTTTTGCGTTTTATTTTCATTTGCGCTTGATTTAACGTCAGCATAAACACAAGTTTCCTAATTCAAAGTAGTGGTTTTGCAGAGCAACCATTCCGAAGACGCCAGCGCACACTGCAGCGCTACAGCAGCACAACAAAAACATTGATAAATATAAATAATAAAAATGAAAATGAAATAAAAACAAAATTAATGCCAAGCAATCGAAGCAAATACAAAGTAGTGAAAAGCGGGATATTGTATCGAATTTGTTAGTGTATGGGTAAGCGCTACCAGCAAACGTGCGTGACCAGCGGCGGCTAAGCCGAGCAAAGATTATGTTTCTCAAAAAGGAAAAATTTAAAGAACATATTTGAATATACCTTTTAAGCCAGCTCATGCTGTGCGCAGTTTTGTATACTATGCCACATGTGAGATTAGAAAAGAAAATAAATAAATAAAATAATACAAAAAAGAAAGTAAAGTGTTTTGAAAATAAAAATAAAATAAATAAATCTGTGCTAAATGCGGCTCGAGCAGCATTTAAATTCTACCAACACTAGCTCAAAATACAAAGCCAGCAGCACACAAGGCACCTAAAAAGCTGATTCAAGTTTGTAGCGACACACAGCAAAAAGCAACGAAGTAATAATAAAAAAGCAAACATTCACAACTGCTACGCAAATACACACGCTGCCAGCGGAACTGCCAACATTGGCATATTTCTTGCTGGCTGACTTTAAAAGCACAGAAAATACTGCAAATGGCAACTTGAATTACAAGCCAAAACAACAATAACAACAATATAACTACAACAACGAAAAACTGCAAAAAGAATCTGCAGAGCACATGAAACAGTAAACTTGCAAACTAACTGCAAAAGCAACAATAACGATAGCGGCATAGTCGAACGCCAACTACACTAGCATCGCATGCATAATTAAAATCGCTGCCGTTTTGCGTTGCAAATTCTCGAGCAAAAATAGGCGTGTCGGCACATCAATTTCGATCAACAACAGCTACCAGCAACAACGTCAACAGCATAAGCATTTTCAACAGCAACAACTTGTCTAACAGTAACCATTTACTGTTACAAATTTTATTTTAATTTACGCGCTGCCTAAAAGTATCGCTAGCTCGGGCATATTCTCTTTTTGTGCTGTTGTTGTTGTCAAACTACAAGTCGTTAGTAGTTGCTGCTAAGCTTATTCAGACGGTGGAGACAACATGACAGTAAACAAGATGTGCAGAAATTATTGGCTACTCGGCTTTTTAGCAACTTTAGCAATTTTGCCTGGTAAGTAGCAACTTATAAATGAAAACATATGCAACCAAACAACAAACAAATAACAAACAAACAAAAGAGCAAACAGAGTAGAAAGAGAAATGATACAACAAATTGGTGTACGGCATATAAATCAAATGAATAAATTCTTCAATAACAAAAAACAACTTTCAGTAATAATTCCAATAATGACATTACACAATTTTTCCATTGCAAAGTCTTCTCTCCCATCAGGATCTTGTAAAGCAATATTAAAACATTAAACCAGATACATTATAGAAACTCCCTCTTATAACTTTGTGTTCAGTGTGTAACAATAAGATTAATAAAGAGTCAGGGTAAATCGCCGAGAGTGTTGAGAGAGATGAGACGGGCATCACCCCAGGAATCAGTGTTATATATGAGGCAAAAAGCTTTATGAGAGGTACAGGCAATTCGTTGAGAGTGTTGAGGGATATGACCATATTACTAATGCACACTTTCAACATTCATTTTAATTGCTCATGAAGATTAAATCAAACACCCTTTATTAAGGGTTTTGTACTCTCCTATACTTGTTTTCACAGAAATGTTTAGTTCTTAAATCCTACTCTCTGAGAGGACCCGTTAAAAATGGTAACGTAGTTGCTTGTTAGTTTCTTTTTTTCTCACTTCACAACTAAAGCAAAATTTACTAAAAATCTCTAATAAATGATTTTTTAAAAATAAAATTTTACTAAAATAAAAAATTATAAAATAAAAAATAGTAATAGTAGGTCAAAACTGACTATGAAATACCCATTAATCATTCATATTATTAAATCATAGAAATGTTGCGGCAGTTCAAATATTTAAGGTTCCGATGAGACAATTCACAATTTTACTCATTAAAGTAGAATCTGTGTCGAAGAGGCTGTGAAAGGAACCCCAACTATGGTCTGATTTCGCTCAATATGAACAATGTTCTGGCAATAAGAGCAAAACACTAATTCGGAGGTATGTACCGGTTCCGATCAAATTTCCCAATAGGGCAATGCTTCCATATCCAATTTCAGCATCTTGTGAGAAAACACTTGGATTATGTGCTAATTTCGATGAAAGCGTGAGTAAAGGTTCTGTGGGAGACAATAAAATAAACCAATTTTACTCAAAATTTTGCAATGTTATGGCAATGGCCGAAAAATCTTTCAAAACCAAATTTGTCTAGCAAACACGTTTGGCCTTATGCTCAGTTCTGTTTAATCGGAAGTAAGGATCCAATGCGAAGCACACGAAGTTATAGCCCAATT
>JXOS01008042.1:6761-20230 GCA_001015075.1 Cirrula hians
TATAGACTTAGTTCCTTGAAAAGTTATACGCTGTCAAGACTAGCATGCTGTATATAATACGATTAGTTGATACTCTCTTTGCGAGTTAACTCATTATTTCGATTTCTCAAGGTTCAATTTTAATTTGTTTATGATACATCAATCAACAATTTTATTACTGTCACTCTGGAGAAGCGTCATCAGAATACAGAAGTACATTCGATCTTATTATTATTTCGGACAAACTTTTAATAAAATTGTAAATAGGATAGGTCTAAGGTGACTGTATTGGGATACACTAGTTGTAACATTTAATGGTTCAGACAAGATGACATTTAAAAGCATAATCGATGTTTGATGAGATCGGACCCATGTTGTGAATGCTTGAGAAAAACTCATAATAATCATCATCATCCAGTTCATAACAATAAAAATGTAGTTCCCTTACTGNTGATGCGATCGGACCCATGTTGTGAATGCTTGACAAAAACTCATAATAATCATCTTCATCCAATTCATAACAATAAAAATGTAGTTCCCTTACTGAAAGCAGTCATTTTGAAGCTAAAATTATATTATAAGTACAATTCATTATACGAAAAATTTAACTGGACTTTCAATGTTTTTAGTCGCTGATTACGAAAGTCATGATTAAAACACCTGCCATGGTATATTTATTGTGAACGTGTTTGCTCTGATATCTGTCAGACACCACGGTAGTGGACTGAAAACATCATAAATTTGTAATCGTTTTTAAAAATTTAGAATCGAAGAAATTAATTTTTTTGCTTTTATTTAAAGAAAAATTCCGGTGATTCGTTGCAAATTAATATCCAAGTATAGTGTGATCTTGATTTATCCAGAACAACATGGAAAATCTAAAGAAATCAAGACCGTTGAAGATCACAAAAAAAGTTAAAAGATGCCAAAAAACAAACAATACTAGATGACATTTTGAGTCCGTACGAAATTGCAGGAATACTAAATGTCTTGAACCTACAAATGTTTAATCATTATAAAGGCATAGAAATATTCAAAAGTGCGGAAAATAGCAGCAACATCAATTTCATGAAAGTCAAACAGAAAATTTAAAATACACTTATGAAAAAGTAGAAACGTCTGTGGTGCAAAGAATTGCTAATAGCGATGAAAAATTGATATATTTGCAGAATCGTCAAAAAAAAAATAAACCAATTTGTTAAACCATCAACTTCTAATACAAAAATAGATCTAGATTAGGCAAAAAAACAAGACTGTGTGTCTGATATGAACAGNTACAATTTGTTAAACCATCAACTTCTACTACAAAAATAGATCTAGATTAGGCAAAAAACAAGACTGTGTGTCTGATATGAACAGNTAATATGGATAGCTACCGGTAGAGAATACTCAATTTGTGTGAGAAAATATTAATTACTAGAATGAACAAGAACACACGGTAAGATAATTTTGCTCTAACACAATGGACCTGCGCACAAAGGGAGACTGGTTAGGGTGCAACTTGGCTGGGACCTCTTGCCCCAGTTTATTAACCTGACTANGACCTGCGCACAAAGGGAAACTGGTTCAGAATGCAACTTTGCTGAGACCTGTTGCCCCAGTTGACATATTAACCTGACTCGGCTCCAGCAGACGGACATTTTTCTCGATATGACACGAAGTAGCTGAGCTATACTTCAATTCCTAGAAAGTCCTCGAATATATTTTAATTGGCGTGGACTCCATAAATTGAAATTCGGTGTCGCAAGTCAGATTAAAACTCATTGAATAAGATGGTTTTTACTCTCCCATTGAAAATTTGTTTTATTTAAAACACCGTTGTTGTAAAATTGTTGCAAAATTTTCCTCTTATTCTTCAAACTTCAAATGCAAAATAAGTATTTTACATGAAATATGGAAATAAGGCAGTTGCATATGCAAACTAACCGGATTGTAACAAATCAAACGTAACCTTTGGCCAGATCTTAAAACAAAACCAGAAGATACGTTTTGCAATTCTAAAAACGTTCAACTTGTTTATTCTTATTTGGAATCCTTATTTGAAATCATTTTTTTTTTTTTTTTTTTTTTTTTGTATAGAGGAATGAAGCACAAGATCGGTAATAGAGTCTGTCAAGACCATAATATGTAGTAATAATAGTATCAAAATACAATTACACGAATAGCCAATTTCACTAATTTCTGTTGAAACAACTGCCATTTACTTATTTAAGTGAAATCTGGGATAAAACGCCTATTTGACATATATCGAAAAATAATTTTAAAACAACCTAAAAAAGTCAAAGTAACAAGTTTCAGTTAAGTTTACTTCCATGAAATGGGGAGTAACTATTCTATGGAAGGCATTCAAAGTAATAGACAATTTTTTTTCAAATTTTATAATTTTTCACAAAAAAATGCTTGCATGCGCTATTTCGACACAATGCGATGAAACGCTTGATTTTGACGCTTATTTCAGTCAAATCAGAGAAGGCTCTCTATTTCACTAACATGCCTTTTTTTATAAAATATGTTCAAAACTAAATGTCCTCAACTCACGGACAGACAGCTATCGCTTAATCGACTTTTTATTTACTTTTCGTTCTACGCATATGTATCAAAGGCACATATAGTCGGAAGCAATTATTTCTATGCACAGTCGATTGACTGAGGGATATAAAATTTTTATATAAACTTGTTTATTGTATTTTATAAAAAACAAATGTCCATGAAAATGGCTTTTCCATAAATGAATACCTATGGATGTATATTTCGCATGCCTCCATTAATATCATAGGCCCCCTAAAATGTTAATATTAANCAAAATGTTAATATTAAATTTAATATTTATATAAATTAACACGCTTTAATTTGTATCTAATATGATCAAGAAAGTCTGGTAAAAAACAAAAAAAAATTATATCGTGGATTCTTAAGCCCCGTGATGAGTTTAAATCACCAATCGATTATCAGTCGACTACAAATTTGAATTGTGAGCTTTGATATATCGTTGAAATCGATAAAAAAGTTGCTTTTGAATACAAATAATTTGTAAATTTCGATTTAGTTAAATAATAATATCAAAATTTTAAAAATATATATAAATTACAACAATAAAGAAGAAAAGTTAAGGAACAAGTTTTGTGATAGAAAAAAATAATTTTGGAATCTAAAAATTAAATTGTATGAAAACTATAAATGAAAAAAAAAATAATAATTCAAGGTTTTATGAATGATGAAATTTGAAGTTTATTCAAAAATTTTCATAGCCGTTCAAAGGTTACTTATATTTCGTGCGCAATGCCGAGCATGCAGGTGGATCCAAACTTGGAATAGGATCCTCACTTTTTTATTCTCTCCCTTGAATTCTCTGTGCTAAATAGATAAAGTAATTGACAAAATGACTGATTCGTATATCATAATTGTCTGTGACCGCCCGTTGCTATGATTTCTGTAGAGACTTCTGACGTTGCTACAGTAGACCAATAAGGCAGAGAATTGACGCATAAAAAAACAGCGTTTGTGGTGATTTTTTTAAACACTTTCATTTTTGCGTAACTATTAATAATTAAAACGAATATTAAGACATTTTTGATTGGGGGACTACCCCAATACTGCTCCATTTATACCGAAATGAGTCACACCACTATACTCAAATAAAACCCCACCGCCAAATACGAAACCTTTTGAGGGATGCGAATCTTAGGGAACTTCAAATGTTTGTGAGACTTAGATTGGGACGTACTCACGAGCATATTTCAATCGGGTCGTTGGAAAGGACATGTGGCATATGCAATGTAGCTATGAGAGTTTAACACATACTCGTCGGCTATCTGAAATACAATTCAGAAAAAACACAATTGGTACAACAAATGGATTGAACACTCTGAAATCGTATTCAAAAACTTTCGTAAAATGCATAATTATCTCACTCCAGCCAATTTTATTAATGAAATATAATTACAAGCTATACATACTAACTTTGTATAATTCTTCTTTTGTAAAATAAAGCCGAAAGTACTTTTGTGCTAGGGTTTTTTTTTTTTATAATGCAAGGGTAATAATTTTATTGTTAACCTTTCATTTTGTTAATAAATGAATATATAAATTAATATTTTGTTTTCAAAGCTGTTATAACTATAAAAACTCTATACAGATTACACACAATTGTATTAAAAACTGTAGGTATGTACTAGCATGAGTGATATCAAGTTATGTTTTATGAAAATTTATCAACTAGCTCCATTTTACAAACTTTCAAACTTATTGGCATTAAAACAGAAATCGAGTCCAATGCAAAATTCTTTGTAAAATAAAAGTTGTAATCAGTCAGTCTTGCTTCATATGCCAATAAAAAATAGTTTCATTTTCAACGCATTTGCTGTAACAGTACTTGCAAGCCTATTAATTGCAATCAAAGCTAGTGAATTAAAGTTTAGAATGGAAAAGAAACCACACGACAATGGTCTGATAAAAAATTTATATTTTTTTCAGTAGCATGATTGGTTGGGAAAATCGAAATGAAAGAAAATGGCAAAACTACTTTCTGAACAGATTTCAAATGAAAAATAAGGAGCATTTTCAAATGTCTAAGTGAAACTTTATCCTTTTCGAAAGTAGACAAACAAGGTTATTCAAGTTTTTATACATTGAAAAAAAAAAAAAATAGAAAAAAAATTGAAAGACTTCACAGCCAAACTAAAAGAATTGTAAAAACTTTATACTTTGCACCACTTTAAGAAGTTTTTTTTTTTTTTTTGGCATGGTTTGGCCATAAATCAGTGTTGAAATGCATTTAAGAATCGATAAAGGTAGGATTAACTTATCAGGAAAATTAATTTTGAAAAGAAAAGGTTAGCCTGCATAAAAGGAAATAATTAAATTGGAAACTTGCAAGAATTTAATTTTTAAATTCTTAGAACTTGCAAGTAATATAATATATACAATAAGATCGGTGGAATAGTCGGTCAAAACCGACTAAATAATAGCCATCAGGCATTCAATTTATAATCATCAAGATCTAAGAAAAAATAAACTTTAAGGCACTTCCGATGAAAAAAACTTGTACTTATAGAATGATTGCGCTCAAATTGTTGAATAATCCGTCTTAGTAACAAACTTCAGTGAAATCGGAACTACAATTTCAATGGTAGGATCCCAATGTTATTAAGCGCTTTTCTCAAATTTTACAATGTTCTGGCATTGATGCGAATAAGGTTGTATACCAAATTTCAGTAAAATGCGATGAAATATCCGGGATTTATGGTAGTTCTCGTGAAATAGGAAGTTAATTTTACCGAAGTTATAAAACAATTTCGCTCAAATTCAAAAATATTATAGCAATAACAAAAAAAAAAATTCTATTTTCAGGAGTATGCAATGAAACATCCGGCGTTTATACTTATTTCCGCGATTTCGGAGATAATCGACGAATGGAAGGGACCCGAAATTATTGACCTATTTGGCTCCTCATGACCTCGTTCATACTTTTTCAAAATGTATTTAGAATCTTTCATTAGTTTTCGTCAAAAATTATTTAAGTTTTCGTGTTCACAGACAGCCGGACATCGNACAAAATGTATTTAGAATTTTTCATTAGTTTTCGTCAAAAATTATTCAAGTTTTCGTGTTCACAGACAGCCGGACATCGCTATTTAGCTCAATTTTTTATTCTATGCATATGGCCCCGAGAAACAAATAGTCGGAAATAACAAGTTCTATGCATTACATACTTTACACAAGCCGATTATACCTTCAGTCTATGACTGATGGGTATAAAAATTGTAAATTAACTACCTCAAATAAATTCAATGGATTTTGAACATTTGTGATGAATTTCAAAACACAATTGATAGACTATGGGAAACACATTTTTTGATAAAGTCAAATAAAAAACATATATTTATGTTTAATAAAAAGTTATTATATAGAACTAGGATTGTATCAGAATACCATCGTTAATGTGATTTGGCTTTTTAAACATTTTCCATGATCCCTACATCTTGGGGGCTTGTGCACTATTTACAACCCCTACATAACATAATTTTGAATAAAAATAACCCTTTTTTAGTTGGTGGAACGTAGCTTTATTTTATTATTCTTTATTTTTTAAGTTTTTCTATTATTTGCTTAGTTCAATTGGAATTTAATTGAAAAGTGAAATGTAGAAGAGCCCAAAAAATTGTTCTAAGTAATTAGGAACTCTANCATTGTGGAACCTTTTATGTGTTCTAGGAGTGTATGNAGAAGAGCCCAAAAAATTGTTCTAAGTAATTAGGAACTCTAAATTTTGGAACCTTTTATGTGTTCTAGGAGTGTATGACATTTATAAATGATCAAGGACCAACTCAGAAGAGTAATTGATAATTTTTATTTGAAATCAGTATTTAAAGTACGTTGAACTACATTGGATACCGAAAACCCTTTTTTGGAATCTATTAAGTGTACTGAATGTAGCACTTGTTATATTTTAATCAAATTATATGTAATGATACGTGATTAGGCAATATCAGGCCATAGTTTCGGGTAACTCCGTTTTACGCAAATTATAATAAAAACGAAATGGTTCATCACATTCTACTGAAATTTGTTATAGACGTATTTTTGAGTGATATTGTGAGTGACATTGTTCAATTTGGGAAAATTGATCCGTAACTTCGGATAGCCTAGAGCGTTTGCTTTCGATTTCACGGAATTAAGCATTAAAGACAAGTGTTTCATAGCATAGTATTGCAATTTGGTATGTTTTTTTTCGGTAATTGCTATAATATTTAAACCTTCCATAGTATACTTTATCCTAATTTCTGGAAGTTAGGAATTTCATCGCATGCTGCTGAAAGTTGTTACTTTGATAATATTATTTTGCGATATGAGCGAAATCAGCCTATCTTTTTGGATACTTTGCATAATCGTTTTATCTGTGGTTTTACTTAAAGGTTTATATAGTAGTGATTTCATTGCTATTACNGCTTAAAGATTTATATAGTCATGATTTCATTGCTATTACCTGAATTTGGCTATTCTTGTAATAATTTAATACTTTTATGAGTTGAATGACTGATGGTTATTATGTAGTTCATCTTGGCCATCTATTACATCGATCTTCTTTTCTTTATACAAATTCGTCGAATTCAATTTTTTACTTTAGCTAAATTTCCTTGAAACTCTCTTTTTGAACCATCTATACTAAATTCAGTCACAGTAATTTTCCGGAAAATAATAAAATGCCAACAAAACCAACAAAACTTTGCCATTTATTGAAATCATGAAATTGTCAGATGACAATAACCTTAAGACCACAATTTTAGAAAAGAGGTGCATTGAAAGGCCCATAATTTTGTAGCATTTTTACCATGAAGTGAATGGCGCATGACGACACGTCTGCCAAATTTTGCTATATGACAATACATGTGCACACAAAGCAGAATTGATTCATCATACAAACAAAATAATTGGCGGCGCGGTGCTAACCCAACCTATCCTGTTCACCAGACCTAGTCCATTTCGATTGCAATAGCGTTGGCCATTGACTATTATGTGCTTTGTATAAGATTTGTTTGTATAAGATTTATTATGAAATTCAAAATGAGGCATATGAATCAAATATTTTGAATAAGAAAAAAAGGAAATCTCTTGCCTAAACGATCGAAAACGTACTCTATGTAAACGTTGAAAAACAAATCAATGAACTAAACTTTCAGTGTGACAATTTTATAGCTTTTAAGAAACTGCTTCAGAAATTGTTGCCATTGTTATCGAAAGCATTTCCCCTCTAAATAATTCGCTTTGAGTCAACTTATGCCGCCAACGTCGAGATCGCTATCTCAAGTGGCTGCCACAAAAGCGCAAAAGTAGTTCATCGTGGCTTGGGTTAAAATGTTGGCTGCACGTTTAATTTCCTGGTTTATTGTGCTTCCATATGGCAGGCAAGCCAACAGTCAATGTATGAGCACTTAACATTGTACAGCACCTGGCTGCCACTAAATGTTGCATGAAATTGAGTGCTTCAATGCTGGAATGCATAAAAAATCAAGCGCTGCCAAATAAATAATAATAAAAAATAAAAAAATTAAATGCCCAAACAACGAAGATGGCAGGAGCAAAATAGCAAGGGAATTACTTAAACAAGTTAAGTGAATCTTATGGCTTGCATAAAATGAAATGAAATTCAGCTCTGCTATAGACTGCGCAACCGAATGCATAGCAAGCGGCAATGGGGGAAAAATGGAACAACTTGAAATGGCAAACTAAATCAATTGTTTCAATAATCGTTAAAGCATGTGTGTACGTGTGTGTGTGTGTGTGTGTGTGTGTGTGTGTGTGTGTATGCATTGAGTTGTAAGCGCATTGTATTCAGTTATTGTAAATTTATGGTAACTGTAAACCATTCTATGAAGTCAAAGCAAGACCACGCACACAAGCGCACGCTGCGCACAACGCTTGAGACCGAAACCTTGCACGCGGTGGTCGTAAAATCTGCAGCATATGTTGCGCCATGGCGAAAATGTGGAAATGAAATAGCACACAAAACGAGCAAAATTTAAGTAAATAAAAGATACTTTTTTGCAATTGTTTGCCAAAGGCGCCAAATGAGTTTTTCCTGTTGTTTACACATCATTTGCGGTATCAGATTTATTTTCACAACTGCTGCCGATTTCGCAGCTTATATTAGGTGCAGCGTGTATGTGTGTTTATATCGCGCTTTTTGCAGGTTTCTTTTTGCGCTTTTGTAGTCGCTTGAGAAAAGGCTGTTAGCTGGCTTCGAAGGAACAAGCGATTTAATAAAAATTGCTTAACACTGCATAAGGCATTCGGATTGATACATGCGTCAGTGTGTTGTTGCTATGAGCATGAGTTCATTCGATGACAATGTGGCATGTCAACATATCAAAAGTCAATTAAAGATAAAACCGCCTTAAAACTAAACACAAAAGAAATCGCTCGGCACATAAGTCAACAGAGCATTCAACAGTTAATGGCATTGCATGGCAAGCAGGTTAACCTTAAGTTGCTCCATTTCAGTTGACAATTGCGGATTAAGCGCACAGCATTTAAGCACATAGGCCTTAAGCAAATAGCTTAAAAGTATTGAAAGCAACAAAATATGAGGGCTCAAAGCTTGCGCACATGCATGCAATTTGACTAAGCCTGTATGCGTTGGCAAGCATTAATCTTTTAATAGGCCGCTGTTGCCATTGGTGAAAAGGTATGCTCTCAAAGGCACAATTCAATTGCTAAAGTGGTGTACAACGAAATTGTGAGAGGCGAGAAAGGTTTTCCTTGATAAAAAACACATAAAAAACCTTGTTTCTAAGCGCAGTAAGGCATTTGTAACAAAATTTAGAAATAGGATTCTATAATTGGTTTTAGGAAACAATCTTAATCAAGCAAGCGACGCGCGCTAACAAAACACAGCAAGGAGCGCAGTATATCAACAAAACATAAGTTATTGCGTTTACTAGTGCCGACGTTACTTGCAGCGGCAAAGTAACGAGAATGGCTACAAGCCAGAGCAAACGTACTAAGCAGCAGAGAAAAGAAAGCTATCAGCGGCAAGGGGTACAATCCCGCCATGAGCAACCCAATAGCAGAGGCAGGAAGGCCAGGAGCAGGCCAGCTATAGCTGTCAAGAGGTTCCCAGCAACTCGATAATAACGAAATGAGAGACGAAAAAGACAACAAAGTGCGAAGCCAGCACCTAACCAAAAGCAGCAGTAGCCAGCTTCAGGCTAAACTACTAGCTCCAGATAGCCAGCAGCGACAAGTAAATAAGTAGAAATTTCGAGCAACAGAGATTAGATATTCAGAACCGACGTATCCAGATACAGACGCAGTGTGCAAACCAGCCATGCCGGGGTGTAAAAGCTTGACTCGAGGTATAGGACAATTTTCGCTCAGTCCAAAAATTGCATTTGCAAATTACAAGCTACCAACAAGCATAGAATGGGTGTCATGCACCAAACACAATGCAGACTGTTTTTGAACTAACTTATCTTTTCTGGATACAGTAAATATAGAGATATTTGCCGTTTAGTAAGAAAAGGTTTCCAAGGGTCTCGTCTATATGGATATAGAACCGTAGTCGTTTCTCAAACTATATGCTCTGGTCTTTAAAATACTCAACACGAAGAAGATCACATGATTCTATCATGAATGTATGAGAAAGAACTCCTCTTCGGGAAAAACCAAGAATGCTATTATTGTCAATATTCGATGGTAATCTATTTGAAACACTGAACTCAATATGCCAGTACACTTTTGCTTACAGCTGCCTAGCTTCTCAAGTATGGTCAAGTGTTATATCCACCCTGGTTTCGTCTGAATAATGCAACAATTGACCATGGTTGATTAGACACTCGCTTATAATTATTGCGAATAAGCCCGGTGAGTCCGCTTCTATTAATATGACCTGAACAATGATCTAACTGCCCCTTTTTTTCGCTCATATATTTTTAGCAATATATGCCAAAAACAGTGGTCGTAGCAGCCGTTTTGAAGGAATTTGAAAAGCAATAATTAGTCAATGCTGTGGCCTCCAGTAGGTTGGTACTGGTTGTACTCTAATTGATTAGTCATGGTCCTTTAAGGTCAATTGTAATTTTAATAATGTGATAAATATTGTCTGCTAATAGTATTTAGTTTGTTTTGAATTTTATAACATGTTATTGTTTACTTTGTCGTTCCAATTTAATTTGTTTGTAACCTTGAGCGAGTGTTACGGACTAAGTACATTTTTAGTCACGAATTAAATGAATAAATTAAATTAAATAAATTTTCAACCCAAACAAGCGTTTACCAAAGCTGAGAAATACAGTCAGCAAGCAAATCAGATACGCACAGTTAGGGAAAGCGGAACAACCAGAATCCTCAGCAAAATATCGTCGTCAGTCGGTGACAATTGCAGCAAATTAATTAATTGTAATTTAAATAAAGAACTATTTATACACCAGCATTTCGAGTCGAACTCAAGGAGTTAACAGGGCACTAAACCAATTTGACCGAAAAGAACACGTTTTTAAAATTGATTTCATCCAAATCAATTTGATCCCCTTCGATGTACTCCTCCTCTGATACAATGCACTTCTACCAACGTTTTTTCCATCCTCGAAGCAAATGTTTTATCCCAATATACTCTTCAAATCGCACAGCGATTAAGGTTGAAGCTCTTCAATAGATTCAAAAAGAAATCTTTGGTGTGGTCATACATGGAGCTAAATCAGGTGAATAAGGTGGGTGTGGAACGATATGACTAAAATTTTTCCCAAAAACTCATGAATTATCAATGCCATTTTAGTGTTGCAAAAGCCAGGAGTTGTCCTTCCATAAATCTGGCCTCCTCTTGATAATAGTTTCACACAAACGACGCATAACGACCAAATAATATTGCTTGTTGACAATATGGCGCTGCGGAAGGAAATCATAATGCACAATACCATAATAGTCGAAGAAATTTATGAAAATATACTTGATATTTGAGCGAGTTTGGTGTGATTTTTTATCTCGCCTCGCTTTTAGAATGATATTCACTCGATTGGTCGGTTGTTTCCTCAAGAGCAGCATAGATCCCAGCTTCATCTCCCGTAATAATGTGTCCGGAGACGTCGTGATAGTCAGAAATCATCTATTCTCTTGAACACGAAGCTGTTTTTCTAGAAAATTTTGTGTTCTTGGCACCAAGGACATTCGTTAAAATTGTTTGAACTGATCCAATTGAAATGGCAACTNGAAATTTAGTGTTCTTGGCACCAAGGACATTCGTTAAAATTGTTTGAACTGATCCAATTGAAATGGCAACTATATCGACATTCGCAGAACCAATCGATAATGCCTCTTGATAATGCGCGCACTCACACACCTTGGCAAACAAGTTTATTTTACAGCTGTCAAAGCATAGAATTAAAAACTCATTCCATGCAGTCTTGATATGGCCACCAATGACTTCAGCTGGTTACCGAATATCAAAGCTAAACTGCATGGTCTACGATTTACGCTTTCCGAAAAAGCAGTTGAATGCTTCATGTGGTGGCTGAAGAGAAATAGAAAAATCTTATTGATTAATGGTTTGAACGAATGCAAAAGTAAGTTGATTATCAGGGGATACATTTTGAAAAACTATACCTTTTATATTTAAAAATGAGTTAATGCTTTTCCCGAAATAGAAATAATATCGCTTGCATATTATCCTTACTAAATCGTCTCTTTTAAACAATTATTGCTCACATACTTAAGCATATGTGAATGTTAGGGAAGGCAGTGTCATTATTTTCCAAGCACTTATTTAACCTTCATTATTTTCAGAATTCATCTCAACTCAAGGTCCTCACCGTACATGCTTGGCATTTCATAGTTTGGCCTAGCTAAGGATCTATTCACTGGCAAATTAAATNCTCCTCATCGTACATGCTTGGGATTTCATAGTTTGGCCTGGCTAAGGATCTATTCACTGGCAAATTAAATGAGTTTTTATTTAAAGGCATGCCTTTCATTTGAATTGCTTGAAATTTGATTACTTGGCTTGAATAAGTTTTGTTATATCATTTCAGAAAATACGCTTAGGTTTATCAACTGCGGGACTGTACCATTAACCTTTAAGCTTCAAATTCACTTGAATTCGATGCAAGGCCAGCTATTAAATTAAAAGTTATGAAATATCCTTATTTTGGCCAGCAAAATTATTAAAATTTTAAGTTGTTCCACGTGTTTTGATCATTTAAAAGACTGTTTCGTTCAATTTAATTTTGCGTATTGCAAAAAGATTCCACTGAAATAATACGTAGCAGACATCCTATTCAAAGAAGGCAACTAATGCATTTGGCAGCTAGATAATGGCAACAAAATGCTAAAGTATTCATACCAGCATGTTATTTAATATTTTCTTGGAAACTTAAAATCTACTTAAAGCAAATGAAATTACATAAATATAGGGAAGGAGGCGATTTCAGTGAATCATTTTAAATAAAGTTCGTTAGAAAATATTAACGACAAAATAGAATGAGTTCTATTTACTTTATAAATGGCTTTAAAACAAAAGTATCTTAATGCTCATTACCGACAAAACAGTGCTTTTGCGCATTGTTGCCAATGCAAACGTTTGCCTTCATATAAAAAACATATTTCAAATAATTAAAACATGAATTGAAATAGTCTTCACATATTTAAATCAGTAAAACATTTAGAATGTTAAACATTCTTATTTATTACAAGATCAATGTCAAGAGTGTCTCCATAATACCTAACAGTAATTCAATAGATAAGAGCAACAAAATATTACAAAATAAGCTAGAGACAATAATAATAAAATAAAAAGTAATAATACCCACCAATAATTCAATTTTTAGATGAATTATTTTCATTCCTTGACTTCAAACAAAAATGCTTCCATACCGCATCTCGGTGATCTACAAAGAAACAACTTAGTCTAATGCTAATGGGAGCCACCTGAAATTATGAACCGATTTTGCTATAATATATTAATTTCACTCCAATTATCAAAAAATACTTCTATACCGCAT
>JXOS01008076.1:0-17816 GCA_001015075.1 Cirrula hians
GTTAACTATGTCCGGTGCTAAGTAATATAAACAGGAGGCTACCACCATACAGTGGAAAATTAGTCATCAATCCATGGGAAATACTCTTAAGCCATTCNAAGGGGGCTACCACCATACAGTGTACAATTAGTTATCAATCCATGGGAAATACTCTTAAGCCATTCACTACATCACAATGTCAGAGGCCGAAATTGCTACGAGGTCTGTATGACATTGGAATATGACGTAGAACTCAAACCACCAAAATGGGGGTAGTATGGGTTCATGCGTAATATGTATTTTATAGAAATAATCGTTTCCGACATTATGTCGCTAAGAGGCAACTTGATAGAATCGAAAAAAAAATTTGATTCTGCGAGGACCGTCAGTCTATCCGTCTGTGATTACGTTAACTTAAGTAGTTTGAGGAATGGATTAACATCGGTCGATGACTTCGGCAACCTGCTATATCCCAAAACCTTAAAAAATTTACGGAAAAAGCATTTCTGGTCACGCTATTTCTAATTAAAAGTTTATTTAAAACTTTTGTGAGTGAGTCCTCCTAATTGGGCGCAATCGGCTTAGCATTTGGATATATCTAGTAAAAATTCTCTTGGGCCCCTAATACTGGAGAAGCTGGGGGAATTGAAATGACAATAAATTAAACTTGGTAAATTTATGCTTGGGCCCAAAATTTTCATGAAGCTCAAAATACGGGCTCAGCAAAAAATTCTTTTATTCATGAGATTTGTTGAAAATATGTCGTTACAGAAGGTTGATGGGATAAGAAGAGAAGATACAAATTTTAAGTCAGGTCCTAATCAGGTCCTAAGGAATTCTTTCCCAGAATGTTAGAAATTAAGCTATAATGGAGGATGAATTTGATTAAATAAATTTGGCGTATGAAGACAATTATAAATACAAATGGAAAGAAAATACCGTCTAATAGTAGTTCTCTTGGAAGCTCGTTAAAGATTAAAGGCAAGAAATACTCCGCTCAGCCATATGAAAATGGTTAATTTTTTTGAGCTGTTGCAATACTTGTATATCATGTAAAATTTTTTCAATTCTTGACTACTAAATGTATTATTAGTATGATTTTTTCGACGTTTGGAAGGTTCTTTCTAGGTTTCTGCATTAGTTTGAACGATTTGTGCGGACTTCTCTAGATGTCGAGGTGTTGTATTTATTGCCCATATATTTATTGCNCTGCATTAGTTTGAACGCTTTGTGCGGACTTCTCTAGATGTCGAGGAGCCCCATGGTGTTGTATTTATTGCCCATATATTTATTGCTACCCACATGTTTATTACGTATAAATATTTGTCTACTAAATGCATTTAAGTGGTAAGTCTAGGTACTCTAGAGTACGTGGACATGTTGATAGATAAGAGGTACTTATCCAACATTTGTTGTTAGCTGCCAGCTGGAATTTTCAGAACAAACTGATAGATGGTGAACTTACTTTTAAACGCCAGCAGCTCACTGCTTACTCAACGTAATAAAGCCGAGTGCATGCTAATCACTGCAATTTGCAATGCTCGGCTTGTCGAATGATCATTGAAAATTGGGAGCCAGTCAGCTTTTGTATACTCACCGGAACGATGAAGTGCACTTCAACTGAGCTGCAGACGATGTGTATTTGTTTTAGTTTGGGCATAAATGTGATTTCATAATTTGACAGATAAACTAAAACACAATGAACAGCAGAGATTATTATAATTTCAATAGCAGCGGGCAAAGAAAAATATAGAGAACACACAGAATACAACTAAATTCCAGGCATTCGCAACATGAGGACATTTTATTTGTTTTCAAAACATTGCTTCGGTAACATAAAAAAGCAACAATACGCCACATAATGGGCGCTTATATAAATGTGTGAAAAAATGTGAAAATACAAAAATGTAATCCAAGTGAACGAAAATACCAATGAGGGTGGCAAAAATTAGTTCGATGCGAGCAAACTATTTAAGCAAATATTCCCATTCAAAGCGTGGAGAGTAAACATGAAGAGTGTGTCAACAAGTATTACCTACTGCTGCCACACAAAATGGCTGCAGTGCTTGCGCTGCGCAATAGGAAGGTCTCGAGCACACAATTTCAAAACAAATTAAACATTTGACTGACATGCCTTGCCGCTGCATGAGAGTTAATAAAAAATGAAAACGAAAAAGAAAAAAAAAATAGAAATAATGAAATAATTCAAATAAGCGAAAATTGTTGATTATGATAATCATATTGTAGTGCCACCCTTGTTTATTTAGCCTTCACAAGAGGGTAAAACTGCTGCAGTTTGTTACTTTTTTTTTTTTTTTTAAATATTTTTAAGTAGCAGGAGGCACCCAATTTAACCAACCAGAGCATTTTTTTAAACAATTTCGATTTTTTTTAAATTTTTTAAATTTTTNTAACCAACCAGAGCATTTTTTTAAACAATTTCGATTTTTTTTAAATTTTTTAAATTTTTTTATTTGAATTATTATGTGACGTTGAATGTGGTACTTAATATTCAAAGCAATATGGAAGCTAACGAACAAGCACTTTGTCACAGCTGAATGAAGTAAATTGCAGCCGTTTCCGGTTGCCATTATTTAATCAAACATTTTTTCATTTAAACGAGTTTTTTTCTTTGAATTTCTCGTGGAAGCGGCTGTTCATTGTAATTTATAATTTGTGTAAACAGTGTGACTTTTTTTGCTACCAACTTAGCATTGACATTGAAAGTGGCTGAAATGTAATAAATGTTTCCTATAATTTGGCGCCATTACTGTCACAGCCAACGTCAGCGGGTGATTTTCTCGTTTTTCACAATTTATTTTTTTTATTATATTGTTTCTTTTGCAGTGCTTTGACAAATAGGTTAATTTTGCTTGCAATTATTTTTACTATTATATATTATGTTAATTTAAATCCAAAGGACGAGTGTCGCAAATGAGCTATGAGGAAATTTCGATTAAATTTACAGCAGCTTAATGAACCCTTGTGTTTATTCATGGAGACCTGGTCGGGCAAAGCGCTTCTTACAATTATACCATTCGATAGAAGGAGCAGTTAAAAGTCCTTTAAATGATGCTATTTATACGGGGATCTTGAATATCTGAGACTTTTCCTTCTAGACCATAATAATAATATGAACCGACACTTCATATAATGTGTAATGAAATACTTAATCAGAACAAAAAAAATAAGGCATTATAATGATTTTCTGAAGGCACTGCTAATGCAGAATACGAAAATAATAGCAGGAAGCATTCAAGAAACTTTTAATGCATATATTAATATATAAAATACTGAATACATGTATTATCAAAATTAAGGAATATTCAACATGGTCCAGGTCTTTTAATGAATGCATTTTCGGACATTCCTAGAGTATTCAACATAAATAAAGGCAGCGGCTATGCTGATATCCGCTACTTAAATAAAAAAAAAAAACGGATACTAGCAGGAAGATAAATCAATAAAGCGGGGAATTCCAAAAGTAAAGGAAATCAGANATGATAAATCAATAAAGCGGGGAATTCCAAAAGTAAAGGAAATCAGACCAACTTAAATATAACCTTTAAGATGAAGGTTTTGCTCACTTTTTGCTTACTTTGACGATTTAATTACAATTGTGTCGTTTAAGGATTTAGATTGACCTTTGGAAATAATGCAAAATGATTTGAATACCAGCTTAAAGAGATTGTTTTAATGCTTAATACTAAAATAATGAAGACTTAAAAGTCAGTTCAACTACCTAAGGATATAATTTGGAAAACTTTTTCTTATGATTTTTACATATTTCTTTTCATTTAAGACTAACTCGGTATGCAGTACATATCAGTGCAGGTGATAAAGAAAAATTTAAAATTTACCATTAAAAAAAAAATTTTTTTTGGAACGGGTTCAACAATAGGACGACAATTAATATTTGTAGCTGATTTTATGGATATTATGTTGGCACCCAAAATCTTTCCAATTGTATCTATTCTCGGACAGGTCATTAAAGGTGTAATTTTTTCTGGACAATCGAAGGACCATATGCAAGCAAAAAAAGTCGGAGTACTAGACACATATAGAGATAATTCTGGAATTGTAGATCAAAGAAGGCAACCAGAAATGTTGGGCTGCTGAAATATAATTTTGAAGGGTTAACATAAATCCTAATTTAATCATCAAAATAATATTGCCTGGGGCAATTAGCACAATTGATTGGTCTTCGAGAGATTTTCATATTTATGGACAGATTATGTACAAATTGTAAAATGGTATGTCAACATTTGTAAAACGCTATAATCTCAATATCAATAATTTTCGATAGAACACGAAGAGTTGATGTTGTTTGCTTTAAAATGCGCAGAATGTTTTGTAATCATCGCAAAACTCCAATTTTTTCAATTTTAGTAATATCCTATGAAACATGTATAATAAATGCTCATTTCTTTTAAATCTGATCGAAAGCTCTGTGAAAATGAAAGCATCGAAATATTCTAGGAATAAGAAATTTCACCTAGTTTCGATGAAAGAACAGCACATTGTACGACTTTAACTGAAATCGAGTATACCCTAACCCTAAATAATTGGCTGAGTTTGCTCAAATTTAAAAAATTCGACATTATACCAAAAATGCTTCCATATGAATTCTTCTTTTCTTCTATCACTTCTATAATAACTTATGGTATAAAAAAATTGCATTATTGAAGATAATTTTCACGAGAACAGCTTAAATGAATTTTTGCGAGTGGCAATACTCCTCACTAAATACATAATTTCATACGCGTTGCCAATGAAATTAGCAAAGTGCATATTCGTTTTGGTCACACATTTGTAACAGCCAGGACGACTGATCGGAGACCCACTACAGCAGCAATGTCATCACTGGAATCAGAGGTACCTTCATTTCAGCTATGTGGTCCTAAAAGAGGCTATTAGGCCAAATTAGACCATTCCATTATTCAAGCTCAACAAAATTTCATTATTTAGTGGGCATTGCTGTGGACAATGTGTTTACCAACAATTGGGATAGAGTCGATGAAAATCAAAAGCACTTCCAAAATGAAGGTTTTAAGCATAATATGCCAGAATTATCAATTGAACGATATTTAATTATTTAGTGCACATTAATATGGTCAACGAGTGTTTCAATAATGGGAATGAGGTAATGAAAGTCTTGGTACCTCCGGTACATCTACTATGCCTCCAAATTGCGTGTATTATTAGTAAGAAAGAAAACATTTTTCTTTTTTGGTTTTGAAGGTGTATCACCTTGTTTTGTAACTTTTCTGCACTTAATAATATGGAAATCCCGTGCATCTTAATCATGGCCTAAGCTGACTGTAACATTCCTACTTAACTACTAAGTAATAGTACTATTTTCTTGTTTATTATGAATCCAATCGAATTTACCATTAATCACGTAATTTAATATGCTAAGCTAGTATTGAAATTTTATTTACCTGTTTTGCTCCATCTTCTTTACATTTTTCTAGTATTTTTCTTATGAATTATATTTATGTGAAACAATTTTTGCTCCATCTTCTTTACATTTTTCTAGTATTTTCCTGATGAATTATATTTATGCGAAACAATTTTCGTTTTCCGTTTTAGAATGATTATTAGAACACAATACTTCAGAGAAAAGCTGATATTATGGTACGAGGACACTGTATTTAACCAAAGGCCGAAGTTGATATAGTGTTATCTAGAAAGAATAAAGCTTTTCCACCGAGAGAAACATTCAGTATTAGTTATTCGATTTTATTTTGTGTGCTTCTCAATGACTCGTTTTCCTCATAGTTTGATTGACGCATCACAATCCTTCCAACACTAATTGGACTAAATATTATTATGCTCCCCAGAATGTTATTATTCATATAATTATTATGCACACTTTTGATTAATATATTATTATTTAATTCTATTTTAATTGAAAATATGTTCAAAAATTCAAATATTTAAAGACATAAAAATTAAAGACTTCACAATTCTATCTTGATAACGAACAGCAATACAAATAAATTATGAATAAATGTGTATATACCTTTATGTAAACTCCGAATACCTACGTATGATTAGAAAAATAAATGAAGAAAGATATTCGTAATTATTTTTAATGTTGAACGTTTTTCATTTATCAGAATAAACGGATTAACCTTTGTTTATTTATTAAACAAATATTTAAAGCAATTAAAAATAAATTAGAAAATGTGATGAAATTAATTTAGCACATCTCATATATTGTGTAAAATATTTTTTTTACAAAAAGATGTTTTGAACATAACACAAGCGGTTCATGTCCTTTTTTTTCCAGTTGCTGTTATGGTTGCACCCGACAGATACATGTTATTTTAAAGGAATGCGGTGTTTCAGTTTGTGCCTTAATATTCCTTCTGGCTGCGCAATTATGAGAAGTAGTAGCGAGTGATGTCTGCATTCTGAAACCGTTACGCAATGAATGGCGAAGCTTTTTCTAAACGCAAAAAAAAAAAAAAAAAAAAAAACAAAGGAAANACAGAGGAAAAAGACTCATTTAATATATTTCAAAACAGTTCAAATGGCAGCGAAGGTTTTTGATTTTTGACTATATTAGTGAAGACGCTTATTCTGGTCGACACCATAAATTTAATAAATAAAATCTTCATTTAAAATGTTCTCCGACGTTAATTTTCTCTTCCAGACTGCTTCAGGGTCCCAGTTTTCTTAAGAATACCTAACATTGAACAAAATTGATGAGAAGAAAAACCCATAACACTTAAGCGAAACATTTTTAAAAGAGAGATGCTTCTTATTTTTGTTGAATATTTCGGAATTCCACATTGCCTATGCTTGTATTTTGTAATTACAATGGTGCTCGATATATTAAAATTATGCATTACTTTTTTGAATTGTATCCAATATACTTTCTGGATGCAGTACAAACATGAAGCCAATAATGATCATCTAAAATGTCGTTGGCGCTTACTAAATGTTTAGTTGCTGCTTACACTTCGTCCCAACATCCTCACACTGCTCGTTCAGAAACTTATACTTAAAAATTTGTTTGCATTCTCACCTTTTTCGTCTTCTTTTATCTGTCATAGGCATAATCTACCGTGGCGGACGTTAACGCACGCTACTTTACCATTTTAATTAAGCCCCTTACTAGCTTTCTTACAAAACTATAAACCATCCAGTGGAAGTTGAACGACTCATTGAAATAAAATAGATATATGTTAGACTGTCTTTTCTCCGTTTGTTCCTCAAACTATTATTTCCGATTCAATGCTTTTTTTTAAAAAGAGATATCTCAAATTGAACTAAAATAAAAGATGATTAAAAAAAATATAAATCTGGACGAAGATTCGGCTCGCCCTGCAAAGTTAGTTAGTTTTCCGAGCTCAAAATTAATAATTTACATAATACAAACATTTTTTTCAATTCAAATTATTCGCCATATTTGAGGTGGAGTTTTTAAGAAAATTCAACAAGCACCAAGTTCTTATTGTCATTTCGATACGTCAATTTTGGGACTATTCCCAGAAAGGTCAAAACTAAAACTACTTATGACAAAACTACATCAGTAAAAATAAAGGAATCTGATTCAGAAACATAAGAAACGTAAATACTAAGGTTTTTATTCAAATTAATTTATAGAGTTATTGTAAAAAAATTAATAAAGTTACAAAACTTAAATTTCAGATTGAAGTTCAACTTTATTTGCCCAGTAACTGGTCATTTTTACCGTTGATGTGTTGTAATATATTATTTAGTTACAAGTATTTAGTGACAACAAATTATCTTGTCGCTTTTATACCTTATCACCCATACGATTCAAGTAATTTCAACTTTCATTCAACTTTCATAATTGAAATAACATTAACATTATCGAATCATAGTATGTGTACAAAAAATAGTGGTTTTATGTTGTATAAAGAGAAAATTTGATGCCTATCATACACATACGTCAATGTAATTCTACAAAATCTCTTTATTGAGATAACCTCATGGCCGTGATTAAAAAAAAATAATTAAGTTAAGTAAATTAAATTTAATAACTTAAAAGTATAATCTAAGTCTGTTCACGAATTATGTAATTTGAACCGAATAATCCATTTCGAAGCAAGGTGTAAGTCCAGAATTCTGTAAATGTCATTCAGTCTTTCTGGCTTTCTGCCACACCCGTCGTATAGCATTCCTCTCGATCGATTCCATAAAGCGTACCTACACAGCATTTCTACAATAATGATCAAATCAAAAATGGTTCTATAATTGGATAAAACCGCCAATTCTTTCCATTTTCACGTTTAGATCAGACAATCTCTTAAAGATCTATCAAAATGGGGATTAGTGGTATAATATTTTGAGCATTCAATTTTTCCAATTTAGTTTTAATTTTCAGAGCTGCCTAGCCTTCTTATATTAAAGCAACAATAAGATAAAGTTATTATTTTATATTTTAAGTTTTAAACTTTTCTCAATTCGAATACTTAAATTTTATGCTGAAATAAAAAATTTTATTAATTGCACACTTAAGATATTCCAGTGTTTTATGACTGTACTAAAAAATTAGTATAGTCAGGTTCCAGAGTCTATTACATGTGTACAAATATCGTATTGATTAATTATTCTATGACTCTCTATATTTGTAACGACATTTGGAGAGTCAATTGAAAAACAAAATTTTGGAAATGTCCTTTTTGATAAAATCATTTTTGAAAAATAAATATTACGGAAAATGCACAAGAAGGGGGAAATTACCCAGTAAAATTTGGAATGAAGTGTGCTTAGCGAGTATTGGAAATTGGTAACCGATTGTATCCAATTTTGGAGAACATCTGAAAAGATAAATTGTTTCGTATGTACAAAGTATAACATGAAATTAATAAATAGACATTCCCTTATACATTTCTTTACTTCATCTTTTAACGAACTTTTGATAATATTGTTGCAAAAGAAATATTTGCCTTATAGCCTAGCTCTTTTCCTAAAATTTCTGGATTTTTCGCAATCTCGGGCAGACACTTGGAAAGCGGGATATCGATGAATTACACTATTATGTGATTAAATGAATACCATGGTAATTTCTATCCAGTTTACACTTTGTACAGGCCAAAAAGGTCCCAGGTCTACTAATTAAGGATTATTTACAAACGCAGAATTGTTTTTTCTATATTGTGGTTATTATTGCTTCAGCAGTTGAAATTAATGCTCATTAATTATTTATACCATGTATTGACTTATGGAGAACGTTAACAGCATTTTATCTGTACTGCACTCAGTTTCAGTTTCTATTATAAAAATAAAATATACAGTGTGCGCCACTTTTTAATCGTCGCCCACTTTTATTGGGCAAAGCAAAATGTGGCCTATTTGCTGCGTTTTTATTAATTATTCGAGCATCTCTGGCGGTATGAAGATGACACTGGTTTAAATGTTTGCCACGTCAATGTCCTTTTTTTCAAATTAACCCACAACAAGAATTCCGAAGTGGTCTGGAGGTCAGAATGTACCGTCGATGTCTCCTTTTTTTGAAATCAGCGGAATTTTCATTATTTCGAATTTTCGGAACTGAATTTTTTGATTTGTAGTGTGGCATGATGCACCGTATTGTTGAAATTAGTGACTGTCATGACCTTTTCACGCATTTAGGGCTGACCAGTAAATTTCAACTCTTTCTGTATTTACAAAATTCCTATATTGAGTAAACATAAATTTGGTTAGTGTATGTACCAAAAATGATAAAGAATGAGTTGTGGCAAGAAAAATTAATCAAGTTCAACGAAATTTTATTATTGAGCTCTCATAATTATGATCAATATGCGTATCGAACATGGGCATGATTGGATGAAACTCAAAGATACATAGAATACACCTAAGTGATCCGAAAAAGGGGTTTTGAGTGAATTTGTACAGAATAGTTATATTTAACGATTTGGATAAGACAGGTCCTGTGATTGAACTGGCCATGCAAGGATACAAGGAATCTGGAAGAGTGGTATCACCTGAGTGCTGAATAAAGGATCTGTACCAGGTAACAATTGCCAATTAAGTAATGTCGTCCACATCCAACTAATAATCTATCCAAACTTTATTTCTTCACCTAGATAGATTTTTAAACGAACATTTTGTTAACTTATATTTTCAAATTTCGGTGCCTATTGGGTGGATGAAAAAAGGTATATACGATTTAGGTTTGGAAAAGTAATAAAAAAAGGGATTTAAACCTTGTAAACAAAAGTATAAAATCGTAATAACATGCCCATTACTAAAATTTTCACAGTAGGCAAAAATGGAGGCATGAAGTCCTAATTGACTGATTGACTGATTTTCATCATATTCCCAAATATTATGTATGTATCAAATCAATGCAGCGGAAAGATTATAAATACATTAAAGCTCTTCACTTAAATTTATAGGAAGGTAAAATTTATTAAGATTTTCCAGTTTTCGATTTTTACTTGAGGTACCCTCCATACTGCTTTGATAGGTCCAAGGAAAGGAATTCGAAAAGCTTCAATAATGTTAAAAAAAGTTTACATGTGTTACCTTTAAAGACACGGAAGGAATATCGAGAGGTCACTACTGTTTCCAATCATTCTGGTAATTTAGGAATTCCATCGAAAAAATGTTCGGCTCTTTGGCCACTATCCCTGCATCAATCTATATTTTGACTTTATCAGGATTGGGGAATTAAAGCTCAGGCAAACCGTGTTGCATTGATCGAAAGGAATGGTAATAGGCACGGGCTACAGTTTTTTGTAGGGTAGGACTTCCCATTTTAGCGTGTATAAGTAAGCATGTGCAATTTAACTTTGTCGTGTCTGTCGGCATTTTGCCGACGTACTTGAGGTACTCGAAATATTGGTGGGAGTTTAAACAAATTGTGATCTAACAGTTTTTCATACAATATGTGTGCCCAATTTTGTCAATCTAGCTCAAGTCCTTCTTTTGTACATTTACATTTTAATATTTCTCCGATCAATCGTTATGTGTGTTTGAAACATACCGTCAGAACTAATATACACTTTGCCACTTTCCTTGTCGATGAGTATAACAAGTAAAATCGTAAAAGTCTCCTAACAGTGTAATATACGTGGCTTTGGAATGTTTAAGTTGAATCTAAACTAATCTATTTGGATCGGAATCAGGTCTATAATTTTTCTATTAAGGCTGAGTACCAAGTTTGGTAAATCTACCTCAACGCATTTTCTCTAAATGATGATGACGGACGGATGGACAGACAGAGCTATATCAATTTCACTGGTGATGCTCAATCATTACAAAGATATGGTGTTACAAATGTATGCACAGAAAAAATATCCGTTTTACAATGAATAGGTGACAAATGTAAATGACAATAAAAAATTCCGACACCTTCAATTTCGAAATTGTAAATTATAAGATATTAACTTAGTTTCCCTAAATTGGAAAATCAAAGAACATCTTATTCTTTGAAGACAAGTAAACTGGAATGCAAATTCAGAAAAATGCGTACCGCTTTTTAAATTTTTTTTGATAAAGTGTTCTATTCCTTCCAGGAGCTCTGAATAAAGTTGCACATGCATTTTTGCGAACTAAACAGATATCGATCTATGCTCAGGTCAAATTTCCTTAAAGCAAATACATGAAATTGGCTCTGAGCTGATATGCTTGGGATCCTAGCATCATTTTTTAACATGATTGATTAGATTACTTGATTTCATAAATACAATGGAATGTCGTAGACATTAATGATTCAAGCAAAGATGTGTGCGAATCGATGGAAATTAGGGGAGCATTATTCTAAGCCCTCGCACTAGATTCAATCAAATAGATGTTATCACATGTTTTACACATTCTAAATTGTTTTTTTTTTTCAATTAAGGTAATAAAACAGAATTGATAAATGGAAATTATTAGTTTCATATCTTAAAGCAAAATTACGAGTTCTGACTTTCTAAACCAACTATGTTTTTCATAATCGGCTCTTTGTTCAAGGTATCATTTTGAGCAAAGATTTTTAACATATTGCTCAAAATGAAGCGTTCAGCTCAAAGTCAGACACTTTGTTTGGAATTTTTTAATTGTCTGGTGCAAACAAGTGTCATTCAAAATTCTTTTTAATGGCATACCAAATCATTTTTGATTTCAATTCGCTCTCAATAAAAAATATTTTTAATTACTTGATATCAAAGGAGAGGGCGTTTTGACACTTGTCGTAGAACTTCATTAATGTAAAGCCATTTAAAAATTTGAAGGCAAATTATTGGAACGACTTATTCACGAATGCAATTGTCAACATATTTCGAAAAGATTAAATATCATACAAAAAATGTTAAAAACGGCATAATGACTGATTTGCTTCAGGAATATGCTTTATTTCGCAAATCGCTTTGAAAATTTTTAATTAAGCTGTAGTGGGTGTTGCCTGCAGCGCTTTTGAAATGAAACATAAGCCATTTGCACACAATGCAGTTGCATTGTAATTGCCAAGTAAGGTTCCAAATATGAGCCCTAATGCGCTTTATTTGAAATCTCAATAGAAGTCACTGCACTGGCAGACGCTTTTTGAATAATGTTTTAAAAATTACTTATGACGATTCCGCTGTTGACGCCTTTGTGGCAAAGTCAAACGATCGTTAATTAATTCGTATGAGCAAAATTCCAAGAAAAAGGCTAATTGTTTGCTTGCATTTGAAAGGATAATAAGANATTTGAAGCACATTGCCATATTGCACTGCATAGTGGCAAAGTCAAACGATCGTTAATTAATTCGTATGAGCAAAATTCCAAGAAAAAGGCTAATTGTTTGCTTGCATTTGAAAGGATAATAAGAGTTACCCAAATCAACGCTTTTATCATAAAATTCGAATAGAAAATTAATGAAAAATTCGGAAAAAGTACAGTAAAAGATTAATTCTTTTATAGTATACTATAGGCGTGTCATTACAAGGAAAACTATTCCATCCTTTATCATTTGAGTACGTCTTCAAATATCCAATGAAATTCATTAATCAAATATAAGTCTTGGTCAATATCGCTGAATTTTTAACAATTGTTATGTAATTTGAAAACTTTAAAGAAAATTGTTCGTTGACATGATGATGATTTTAGGGAGCCTGTTGCTAAAAGGCGTGTTTATTAGTATATTGAAGAAAATCACTTACTGGTGGAGCACTCTTAGAAGTTCCCAACTAATGAACTCCCTTCGAATTGTCGAGCAAGAATTAAAATGCAGACCTTCATTTTTTCAATACATCCAACTTTACGGCTTTGTATAAATTGTTGTTAAAATTGTTTTTATTTCGAAAAAAGCTGATTTTCTGTTCCAGTCTTCAAAGAAATAGTATTTGTTTAAGTTAAGAAGTGAATTCGAAAAACAAAAGCTATCTTTTATTGAAGAAGGAAGTCCATAAATAACGGTTGTTCCCTGTTATTGAGCATTATCGAATTATGCTTAAAAGCATCCTTTCAACTTAGTCAACTCAATAATGAAATTTGTTTAAATGTGAGTGTTGATTGTGGCATACTTTGATTAAAACCCTCTGTTCACTCCTATTTTAATCGAATCATTTTGGGATATCTTTAGAAGGTGTTGTAACCCAGTTATAGTTATATTAGCCCTAAATGCGCAATTTGGTGTTAATATTTGAACTGGACATATATAACCAAAATATTGGTCAAATCTCGACTAAAACCAAACTACGATCTAACATTTTTAATTGAAGCCCTTCTTTTTAATTTTTGCTTGCGTACAATTGCTTTTTAAATTTTACTAGCTGTGGAGTTGCTGAGCATGATTACATTTTGATAAGTCCCAGTTCACTCATTCTGGTATTTACAAAAGAATGATCTAAATTAATAGACACTGTACTAATTGCATTGGCAATGTATGTATGAAACGAATATACGCCGTCCGTTTGCCTGTTCGTATATCTCTCTATGCATTCGATAACTCTAGTCAATTTTTGATGACTGATCTGTATTGTCAGATCTGTATTCAGGAATAAATAATCTTAGGAACCTCCCAAAGGTCTAATAGTCTAGTATCTTGTGTAGGGAAGAGAGCATTAAAACTAATAGATTACTTGGCAATTACAAAAACTTTCTATTTGAGAAGTAATGGTTTTTTTTTTGGTTGACTATATATTTTCTAAAATTTATGGTGCCTCCAATAGAACTTTTAACTTTTTATTCTTGATTTAAAGACAGTGCATTACGCAATCTATAGAAGTCTTGTAGAATAAAGGTACCTCCATAATGAAGAATAAGGTTAACCTCGAATAGACGTTTTTGACATTAAATTCCAGGTATTTTATTTGAATTAAGGTAAATTTAATGTTTTGGGAACTTAATNCGATTTTTAATACTTACCACAACAAGGGAACTTAATTTTGGTAACATTCCTTGGATGGAACTTTTGAAGGCGTTCCATATTTGAATTTAAAATGTTTGTTCTTATGCTCCAAATTTCTTAATTCGTCTTTTTATTTATCATTTGATATTTTCTTTTTCAATAATTTAAAAAATACTTTGCGTATTCTTCAGGGCAGGATTTGACTTAGATGTTCCGTTGCCGAATTGACTGAGTAATAATAATATGAATCACTAATAATTATAATACATTTGAAAACGGAGCGGATGGTAGATATAATGTAGTCAGTTGGTTACTAATATATCTACTTCATGTATCTTATATTAATGTCAAATTATTTTCAAACACTGATAACAAAAAAGGAAGTCTTAGCCCTCCTCTTAAAAAATACAAGTATCACAATGTTGGCTTTAGTCGCTCGTAACATTCTTAGCTCGTTCAAGTTATTTTCTGCAAAGTTATAATAATCTCTGAAATGCAATTAAAATTTGAGAATCACCGTTTAGAGGAAACCGATCTTCAAATAACTGAAATTATTTTAGCTTTTGGCAATAGTGATCAATATACCGACATGGTTAATTTCATAAGCATGAAATTCGTCTTTATCCATTGGTTTTGTAAAAAAAGTTTAATTTTTTCCATGGTGAGTCATTTCTGCTGTACATGTATCATAGACGGCAATTTATCAGTAATCGGATTATATATGTAGGATTTGCTCCAAGAAATTTAACAAGCCTTGGCTGATAGATTTAAGATAACCTTATTCATACAGCTACGCCTACTTCTGCTTTAATCAGTTTTTTCATTAATTAATTTTCAAAGTCAAGTTGGGATTAGCTGATGATCTTACAGTTTGAGAGAGGTTTGTCAGTTATATTTACAGTGGCTGCCCGAAATGTCTATCTATTGCAGTTATTTAACATCCATACTGTGGTGCTTATGCTCAGCTATACGATCCGCCATAATATTGAGTAATAAAAGGCTCATGCCTGCCGGCTTTTGCAACAGAACACATACTGCTCTACGTTTAGAATGAACTCGAGGAATTGAGAGAGGTCCTCTAAGCAAGCATCCGATTAAATGCACTCACCATTTCCGTTATGTCATTCAGTCCGTATTATAAATAAAGAGTTCTTGAATAACAGACTGTCCACCTGTTTTCAACAAACAGATTTGAGTTGTTATATACGTCGCTAATTAAAAGCAACTGTATACTGTGTTTTTCCGAACGATATGTGTACCGATACGAACAATATCACCGTAAAATTCATTGTAGCGATGTCAGTACATAATCCGTTCTTTTGTCCATTCGTCATCAAATTGTTGACAAAACGGTTTGGTCCAAATTGCCAAATCCGGTGTCCAGATTTAATGGAACGAATTGAAACATATTTTGATCTGACTGCCGAACCGAATAATATTTCTGGTACCTACAGTAAACCTATGTTATGGGAAATACGTTAATTATTTGCATTGCACCAAATTTTTAAACAGTTTTCTGTAATTTAGTTACCGAATTGTTATGGGTATAACCCATGAATGCGGTTTAGATTGGTGAGATCAGATGAACTTCAGAAGTACGTCTATGTTGATAACATATAAGGGTTAAGTCCACATTATTAAAAAATCAATACAACTCAACAAAATTTAAAGATACAGACAAAACCTACCATATGACAAATTTAATAAAATAAAATGTATGGAATTGGATGAATATTAGAGGCATCTAGCCTTTGTAGATGAAAATCGGTATGTTTGTCAAATAATCGTAAATATCATAAACTAAATATCATTAAAAAGTTTTTCTAATTTATTCTACAGATGATACTTAGGGAAAGCCATTGCAGTTTTTGTTATGTATACGGATTTGCCCAACTCTGAATACCAAAACAGATAGCGAGTGCTGTTTTCCCATTTAAGGCATTTTGCGCACGACAATATGGCATACACACCGTTGACCGGCGATGATCATCTGCTTATTGTCTCGGAGGATGTGCAGTGCGAACATTTTTGGCATTCTTGTGTCAAAATATTTGCACAATAAATGAAAGAATTCAAACACTTGAATGACATCTACAACGTGCTGTCTAAGCGAGCATGTGCAATGCCGGCGCATCGCTTACCTGCGCGCTGTTCTTCATTGTCTCTTGAAGGGGCTACCTAAGGACACTTAAACCTAAATAAAATTAAGTAAATAAGAAATTAAGAAATAAATTGCCGTGAAGTCATAAAATATTTAAGAAAAGCGGTGAAGACCGCAAAACGGCTAACTCTTATTTTGCCAAGTATTTGGGAATAACCGCATAATTTGTTTATTCATAGGTTAAAGATGTGTTGGAGAGAAACGCCTTATCCATAAACAATGAGGTGTTAATGTGCTAATCCTATTAGGGTGCACTACACAATTAATAAAACTTAAGTGTACAAACAACGAAAGACGGATAAAGTGTGCAAGACAAGTGTGGTGTGCGGGTTTTCTGGACATCAGCTGCAAGAAGCAACTTGTTTCAATTACAAACATATTTCCTGAACCTTGAAAATTACAGTATATAGTATAGTTAGTAGAAAAAATGAAAAATTTGGGAAAAAAAACAAATTAGTCAATTAATTTTTTTCACAAAGTTGAGTTGCATCATGAACTNCAAATTAGTCAATTAATTTTTTCACAAAGTTGAGTTGCATCATGAACTCGGTTTACGGCGTAGATATGTGTCAATATATCCCAACAACCATATCAGTATGAGGTATTGTTCCACGTTCCACAACCATATCAGTATGAGGTATTGTTCCACGTTTTCGTTCCAAAAACAAGATCGATGTAAAAGTTGTTCAATATTCTTTGGAAATATGCACCGATCTAAAATTGGAAAATGTTGGCAATGGCAATGACCTAAAAATGGTTTCAAAGAAATCTCAGTAGTTGTTTTATGAGAGGTACCTGAAGTTGTGGACCGATTTTGCTCAATACAAAGTCGTCACAATGACCCAAACCTGCTTCAATGCAGAATTTCATTAGCATGCAATGAAGCTCCTGTCTTTATTACTGATTTCCGCGAAATCGGGAGAAAACATTCTATTAGACCCCGATGTTATGCACCGATTAGGCACGTTCGCAAATTTGATCTGACTTTTTACAAAATATATTCAAATGTCGTTAATGTAGCATAGCAATTACACAAGTTATTGTATTCACAGATAGACTGAGAGTCGTACATTGGTATTAACCTTATCTTTTGACGCTGTTAATATGTCTTCAAGCAAAATATAATCGGAAATGGTTATTTCTCAGAAAATCCATAACACCCTCGGTCCATAACTGATGAGTATAACAAACAAATTAATACTAATTTCCACATTAATTTGGCCACTTACGTAAGCTAAGGGCATTCAATTGAAGTATTACTTGACTGCGGAACTTTCGCAAATCTTTCGGTGTCATTAATTTTCTCCAAGAAAGTATTAGACTCATTCTAAAAAATTTATATATATATATATATATATATATTCTATTCTCCATCAA
>JXOS01008085.1:0-11009 GCA_001015075.1 Cirrula hians
AAAAATATAAAGCGGAATTTGCATTGTAGGCGTAGCAGATTAAAATTCATACCTACCCATCTACAATAAATTAGACAAATTAATGCATTGGCAAGCGGAACTGCTACAATGAGCTATCATTTTGTAATTCATCTGCGTAACACGCATACGCACGTTGTACGCCTCTCGCAGATCAAGGCGCAAAGGTATTTTGTTGTAGGCGTTTGTGTTTGGGCATTGAATTTTTAATTTGACTCTTACTCAAAAAATACAAAATTTTAATTTACGCTTGCACACAATTCTTAAAATTCGAGCAATTTAAAAGTAATAATTTTTGAATAGGTATTTGTTTTATTTCTACCAAACATTAAACACTTAATGAGGAAATTTCTGTACGGTGCATAAAATAAAGAGCTTCAGTTTATGGGACAAAGGTAAAGACCTTTCTTGAATGGTTTTCAAATACATGAATAGCAATTTACTTCTGTTTGTATCTTAATACACGTCATTGGCAAGCGTATATTATGTTTGTCTATAAACTTGTAACTCCCAAAATGAATGATCGGTTTTCCTATCAATGTATATTGATATGTTCAGCACCACGACAGAACTCGAAATAACCATGTGCAAACATCTCTCAATCTATCTGTGAATTTTCCTTCTCTCTTCCTTTGTCCGTCATCAAAATCTGGAGAGAATGCTCTAAGATTGAACAACAAAACTTAGTACCCAGATTTTGCTTCAAAGAGGCTCCAAATACGCACAGAATCCCCAAAGTAGTATCATATTGTTAAAAATGGTCGATATCATTTGTAGGAAAAAATAATGTTATTCCAAATAAGGTCTAAAGAGAAATATCTATATATGACATATATAAGGAATAATTATATAATTATATAGGTGAAAAATGCGTTCATTTCAAGATTGTTATTGCTATATTTCTCCACGGATTAAATAAATGAAAAGGAAGTTGTAAGAAAAATTGATAGTTAAAACTAATGATAGCTTTGGGCACCAGTCCATCTTATCAGTATACCAGGCTTCGAGCTAATGACCCTCCGATTCGAAAGCTAACGTTCATATAACTGATCCAACCGTTCGTTGATGTGCAGATCACTAACAGCATACTTATCTCATACACTGATTAAAACTACAATCCTTCCACTGATATTTATATCTCATATCTATCTATAGAATATAATTTGGTACTCAATGACAACAATAAATCAAGTGCTTCAGTGGTGTCCGATGTAATTTTGGACTCTCCGTATTTTGTATGTAGATGAAAGAGTTTTTTTTTTTGCCTTTTATCGCACAGATATTAAAAAAGTCTCAAACTGAGTTTTTGTAACTGCAGTGCCCAACCTACATGAAATTACGTAACTCATTAATTACTCTTGTGTAAAATTCTATGTTATTTTTTTGACCAGATAACAAATCGACATTGGTTAAAAATTAATAGTGAATTTAGAAATTTCCTTATTTGGTAAAAGTTTAGAGTGAGTTTTGTGACAGGCGACAAGTAGATTGATTTTTTTGTATTTGGAGAAGTATGAATGTTCGTAAAAATGCAAATGCATTACTCTCAAATTCAAAATTTGAAATATTCTATTGTATTCGTAGAAAATAATACGTTGAAGTCTGTGGAGATTTTAATTGAAACTCGTTACGTTGAACGTTGAACTATATCGTAAAAAACCTCAAGGACTAGATATGAATTACTAATTGAAATAGGAGCGGATGGCCCAGAACAGCAACCAAACTGGATATTCAACAAATGGTCCAAGGTTCTTTCGTCCAACGAATCAAAATTATAAGTAGAATAAAAGACTAGCTATTCTGATGCGCTGAGAAAGTATAACATGGCGGAGGTTATACGATTGTTTGGCATTGTGAAAAATGTGAATGAGCTCAAAATAATCGAAGAAATCCTGGAGAAATCCTAGTACAAAACTATCTTTCAGAATCATGCCATGCTCACTGGGATTATACTAGTTTGTTGAAAATTCATATTTCATTAAAATAATGATCCAAAATATGCAGCTAAGATTTTTAAGGAGTATTTTGATATCCTCGATGCGTCTGGGACATACGAAGTTATGAAATTGCTACCACAGTCACTTGACCTGAAAACTATAGAACTATTGTTGGATAAATTGGACAGAAAGGTAAGAACTCCATATGCAACATCTAAGGACAATCTTTGAAATCAACTAGCATGGAAGCATGGAGTCAGATCACTTCAAAATCGTGAAAAAATTAATTCAGATGATACCGAGCCTATATCATGAAATTATTCGAAAAGGAGGTTGATTGGTCGAAAATTTGAGATTAAAATCGCCTTAAAATATTTTTTTAAATAGTTTAATTAAGGAATAAATGCTTTTTGAAATATTTTCATTCATATACAAATAAATAATGGCTACATGACATTAGTACAAAGGAGTGGGGAAATACGTTTGCACGGTAGTGTATCTAAGTTATTAATTGAAATTCAAAGATGAGTGTGATCGGATGATTTTCATGATGACCCCTAGTACAACTAATTTCAAATTGCTTCCAAATACCAGTGATGGAATTTGAATTTAAAGAAAATACAGATATTTTGAATTCAATTACCTATACAATTGAATATATCCATGAATATAAACAATTTGGTTATATTCAGAGCTAACGCGAAACAATCGATTTCATCCAAATAAAGTAGTACCAGCAAACTAAGACACATACAACAATCAACTTCAAATAATTTTCGTAATTGATTGATTGATATAATCTTTTATAAATATAATCCCCGGGTTTATTAAAAATGCACAAAATTAGTGAAAGTAGAAGGTACAGGCAATAGGTCCAACCATGGGAATTATATATATAATTAGTTTTTATTTCAAGCTGAAACATTTGTCTGCACTTAAAATGTTTTGGAAGGTCGAATTAATTTTATCTCCTAATTTTTCTATTATATGGTGTGGTGTTGTTCAGGAAATAAGGTGATTATTATTGTGATAAAAAAACTATCACTTATTAGAACTGAGTACCACAAATCGGCGTTGTCGTATTATCTGGCATATTAAGACCACAAAATTTTTTTTATTTAATATTGCCAACAATTGTTAACTATGAGCTTACAATTTGGTATAGTTTGAAGTTTATGAGCTTTTATCGTACTTTTTTTTACTGAAGCATTCAACCGTTTATATTTTAAAGGGCGCTGAAATGATCTGAGTAATATGGACATGCTTGTCATAAAATAATTATAGCCAACTTACCGACATGCCCATGATGACAGGTTACGCATACGACGTGTTCGCCACTAGCAATTCGCAATTAGCTATCAGCTAGCTTGCCTATTCCAATATTAACAGGATTTCAGGCACAACTATTTTAGTATACTACAATTCAATTCATATCCCTACCTATTTAGTATACTACAATTCAATTCATATCCCTACCTATGCCTGCTACACCAATCAATCAATTTGATTTTCCCTATTTAAGTGGCTGCCTATGCTAATAATTATTTCTTGCAATAATCTCTATGGCAGCCACAAAATCAGCTTCAATGAACACCCGTTGTCAAGAGGCTTAAACGTATTTGTGCGTTGCGTGTCACCTTTTTGCTTTGTCTGTTTGTGTGTTTTTGTCACACTTCCCCATTCATTCATTATTTATTTGCGCTTAGTGTAAGAACAGCTAATGCGACTATTGTTGTTGTTACAAGAATTTTCACTGCATTATTTATTTGCTGTAGCATTGCATAAATTAAGAAACGATAACAACAACATAATCAATTGAATTGTTTGCTCATTTAAGCTGTTATTGTTGCTGCACAAGCAGTCTTTAAATAGGTACAATTGGCAATTTTGTCGGCGTTGTCGTATTATCTGGCGAGTATAGTAATTAAATTCCAAATTAGCACACAGACATCGAATTGTACATGAAAAATCTACTTATTTTGCAAGCTTGTATTTATTTTGACCTTTTAAAGACAATTTGCTGCTATTCAATGACAATTGAGTTCTTATAAGTATTGTTGTTGCTGTTTGTTATTACGATCAAAATAAGCTTTGCGTTGCTGTTGCTGATATAGTCAGATAATTAAGTGCAACCGATGCTTGACAAAAACAAATCAAATTACTTTGGTTTAATGGTAGTGAATGAAGTGAAACAAATGAACCGATAAATTTTTGCTTTAATAATATGATAAAGATTAACCCGAAAAGCAGCAGCATTCAGTAAATTTATTCTTAAAATGTAACCGTATTCATAGAGGTGATATTTAAACATGTGTTAAAATAGCACAGACAAATACTTAAGCCAGGTGTTTTTGAGAAAGCTTGTTATTGGTACATATTATTCGAATTGTTTCAACTTTTTTCAACATACTAAGCGAATTTTCCATTGACTTATGTTAAATCGATCAAAACAGTGTCATATCATCAAAGCGTATAATATAAAATTTGGTACAGAATACAGAATTTGGTAGAGTATTTCATCAAAAGACTTCCAGCAGACCCATTGAAATATAACCCTATATGACCCTAAGAAAACTCATCCGTCTGTTGGTTAGCTTACCAGTCTCGCAGATCTCTTCATAACGCGATGTCATGGAATCTTCATTACTCTAAAAAAAATTTTTTTTTAAATCGGATCAGGTTCAGCCGACACACAAAGTGATAACTCACAATAAGGTTATAAGGTCACGAATGAATATTTTTATGTATGTATGTACGAAAATTGAAAAGGATCGCTTAAATTCTATATATATTCGCCATACGATCTTTTCAATTTTTGAAAATATTCCAGTCAAATTTAATACTTTCGAATAATTTTATTTGGCGTCAAGCCAATAGTGAGATATACGTCGCTCAAATTTTTACAGTGATAGGTAGAAAATGGTTCAATTTCATATCACGAAAATATTGTTTTTTATCTATTTCTTTACATAATAGATTTCACGGAAATACTTCAGATTTCATGCATAGCCGAATTTGGTTTAAGTATTTGGCTAATTTTGCTAAAAACCTCCTACGACATCAAAGTCCTATTGGTGGCACCTAAAATTGTCATGCAATAATTTTTGTAAAGACAATGACCATATCAATGTCCACTAAATAAGCACTTTCGTTGAATTTGAATGAATGAGTTATTGATCAGATCTTAAATAAACTCCAACTTTCATTTAAAATTTTTGGTAAATTTTAGCTCTGGACATGGCTTGATTAATTCCTATCGTGAAACAAATCATATTGGTAGATATTTATATGTCTTCGCCAGTGGCGGTGTCTATAACAATTTGCTTGGAGACTGGTCAAGATTTGTTCTCTTAATGTTATAGATTAATTGACTTTTTAACATGGGATCAAGTTATTTTTGAAGATGATAAATGTAATGGTAAAATTCTGTTTCATGTTGGAAAAGAAAAAGTTTCTTGCAAAACATTCGGATATTCGTGAAAGAAATCTGATCTTGGGATGAATTAGTTTTTTCTGAATATACTGTTCATTAATATTGCTAAGACTTATGAGTTTTTGAAGTCAGTTTGCTTATTTTGATCTTAAAATATTTTTTCAGTTAAGTGCAAATATTGGTGGTGAGATCACTTGAGAAAGCAAGAACTTAATGTTACAGTTTTGACCAAAGAATTCCACGCAAAGCAATGAATGATTTGAATAAATTTGATATACAAAAAGATACGGTGTTTTTTATTGATTTGAGTGAATTCCTTTTTTGTTTGAGACCAATTTCATTATAAAGCTTACATTACAAATAACATGGTGTAATCATTATGAAAACCAACTTCATTAATTATTATAGTATTAGTATTAGTCGCAGCAAGCTGTTTTCGCAATTTGGACAACAATTCTATATTTATATTCAATATTAAATACTTGGATAATTGGTTACTAACTGCTATATGCCAGTTCCGAACTGAAATATATTCGATTTGTTCTGCGTGGCGTGTGTTCCCATATACCATTCACCTTTATTTTTACTTTTTTGCGATTGTTCTAGAAGCAATACAAATGTTTAAAAAAAATTAATCAAATTTATCTGAGAGCTAAAATTTTAAAATGTTTAAAAATAATTTATCAAATTTATCTGAGAGCTAAAATTTCAGTCCAAATTACCATACGCTATCAATGGTCAATTGTTATATATACAACTCAGGTAGATTCTGATACCTTCGAATGCCATAAGATTTTGTGATTGAAATGGATATAGGTTTTACGTCATGGCTAAAATGGCTAAAATTATATATTTAACTAAAGATCAGGTCCAATCAAACAATTTACTTGGCGTATTATGGCTCTGTACGCATCATGTAAAGCATAGAAATAATAGTTTCCAACTATATGTTGTTTGCAGACATATCATAAAAATAGTATATTGAGTATATTGATGATCGTTTGTTCGTCTTTAATCAGGATACGAGACTTTAGTTATTGGATGTATGCCTTAATAATGAGGTCAAGTTCGTTGAAGGTGAAAATAGCACCATTTGAACCAAATAAGTGTGCTGGAAGTACCTTTGATTTTCAGCCAATTTTTGGTACACATATTGATCATAGTTATTATATAATTAATTATGAATTTGATGAAATTTGTTTAAAACCCTCTCTTGGGACCACAAAGGTGTACTGGAGGCACATCCGAATTAAATCCAATTTTACTTATTTTTGGAACACTTATTGAATATATTTACATTCACTCAATTTAGAAATTTTATAAAATTTAAATAACAAATGTAGGCAATTCTACACTTAAACCTCTATGGTAGGTACTGAAGGTACCTGTGATTTTTATTCAATCACGACTATTTTTGGAATACACTTTCATGTTATGAAATTACATTGCAAGTACCAACTCTTACGGCACCAGTANCATGTTATGAAATTACATTGCAAGTACCAACTCTTACGGCACCAGTAGAGTAAAGACCCCAATTTCGAGTAAAGATGTGTTCCGGACTATTTGTTTGATCGGGTCCAAGGCCAAACTTCGATCAAACATTTTTCCATAGATTATGCGTGAAATATGGTAATTCTAGTGCAACGCTTTCTCTCTAGACTGTGATGACGGATAGACAAAAGTCGCTATACTGAACTCTTTGGTGATGCTGATCAAATCGGTAAAAAATTTGGTAGGTATATGTTTGCGCATTCTAGGTGTTACAAACGTTTGGCCAAAACACTTTCATTGGCAAAGTGTATAATAACGTTTAAAGTCATATTTTTATTTCACTAATAGTTGTAAGTTTGTATATACACCTTAATTCAATCATTCAGTGAACCGCCAAGAATTGGCGTTTTTAGTTCATAATTTTATATAGAGCCTTAATTACAATTTTTCTTTTTGATAGAGGAAATTATAATGTTAGTTAAGTAATTAATAGTTGAAGGGTTTTTTTTAAGAAACCCTCCAAACATGGGTATATTTGGCAGAGTAATGCGGGTACTTCCAGAACAAAAGCAGAAGAACTCATGGAATTTGAATTGAAGTTGATAGATAATATTGGCTAATGTTATAATCATATGTTTTTAAATTCAATTGGGGAAGGTTCTAGAATAGGGTTAAAAATAAATGTTTTGCCAAAATCTCTTTGATTGAGATCTTCCAGGTGTACTCGTATGAAGTAAAGCGTCTAGATAGAAGTGCCCTCATAGTGAATATTTATTGATGGAGCCTTCCTTTTTTTTCTCTAAGATACTTAACATGTTTGCAATGACATCTCTCGAATATATTTTTAATGTAAATTATGTCATTACAACATCATGTTTTTTCATCGTGTTAAAATTTGAATTTTGTACCAGAAAATTATGATTTGCGGAAAGCATTAAATTTGTGTTTTCATTTGTATGCGGTGATCATTCGCTATTAGATTTGAAATACGACAATTTAAAAGCCATTAGTTCTTGGTGGAACCAAATATGTATATTTTACCAAGAGCTTCTAACACTTGGCGAACCCATGGATGGAAACCAGAAAATTATCAATTTAGAGCTTATATTGATTGAAAATCGATCAGAATGATCTAGAAGAAACGGCCTGCAAGCGACAATTGCTTAGAATACAATCAACGCACATTTCGCATTCGGTTTTTATGACTATTGCACCTATCTTGCTCTATGCGAAGTTCTGTTAACTTAATCCATACACTTTTAGACATTGATTAGATATTTTGCATTAACTAAACATGATTCCTTCTTGAAACAATTCAAATTCACTTTACGTTAAGTTTCATATACACTTTGGTGCAATCCCAGCTCGATTGCAATTCACGCACTTGGCTTGTAATAAGCTTGATTACTTTTTTGAAATTTCTGAAATATTCGTACCAAGTGACACGTTCTAAGTAGTTTGTTTGCTTATTTTTCAGATCGTACTGTAACTGTCCAGGGCCATTTCCAAAATTTGCGTACAGAGTGGGACAGTGACGGTAAGGCAAGACCGATTCTCTGAATTCATAAGACATGGCGTATGATTAACTTTTAAAGTGTTTCTTAGGCCACCGCTATGGATCAAACTTTTAGTGTTTGCTTGATGTTTCTAAGAGTTAGCATAATGTATGCATAATGTGCTATTGTATTGCATATCTCATTATAAATATCGTGCTTAGGCAAGCGTTTAGCACCAATTTGTAGATAAATGCAAGTTTGGCTGTCTCCGTGTTAAAATATTCATTTTCATAAAATTTTTATGAATTACAAAGCCGTAAAAAAAAGATTTAACTTGGTGAAGCAACAAGTTAACACACATGTGAATTGCCTGCTCAAGTGCTAAACGCAAATTTTTGCAATGCTCTCGTGCATTTTTACATATTTTCATTTCTTCTTTTTATACTTTTTATGTAAATAGAAACCACACTTAAGTTGTCATTTAGCATGGCTACTCATCTGCATGTCAGTTTGTGTCAACTGCTGCATCTTGTTGTATATGTGCGCTTAGGTGTGTGCGCGTTTGCGTGTTAAAATTAGTCGAATTGTTTTTGTACTGCTATTCGAAAATTGTGTGCCATGTGCTTAGTTGTGCATACGAGCATGCAAAGTGTGTAGACATTTTAAAATTGTTGATTTTGCAATTGTGTGTGGGTTTGTGCGTGTGTTTGTGTTGTTCAGTGTGCAACAAGCATGTGTGCTTTAAATGTCAACTCTACACACACACCCGGCGTATACTAGGCTGCATATGTGCTTTATCGCATGCTTACCGCTCGCATAATGTGTTTTACGCGCGTGCGTGTGTTTGTGCAGTTGTGGCAGACTGACTGCGAACGACAGCACGCTGTGCGCTGGCAAAATGATTCAGGCTGGTTAAGTTAATTAAAGTGTATGTAAAAGCTGGTAAAATATAAAATGCGCTGGCGGTGTTGGGAATTTTTATTAATGTGTATTCTTTTTTGCGGTACTAGAACCGCAGTTAAATGCTTGTGTTAGTCATTATGGCTGCGATATGCCACTGCTTTGGGTGAGCCAATGTCAAGTAACTAACTTTTTTCTTTAATTTTAATTGCACATTTTTGTTGCCCAAATATTTACTCTCAAGAATGTGCTTACCTTGGCCATGTATCGTATGCCCACATAAGCCAAGCTGACTGGCACATATTGTGAACTGTAAATGTCAGAAGCATTTTTGGCGTGCTAACGCACAAGCAAGCTGTGCTCAAATAAAGTAAATAATTAGCAAATATTTATTCTCTCTTTCTCTCTCTGCTTGTTATTATTTCCGAGCAAATATTATACAGCTGTGTTGTTTTTGAGGTGGTACAAAGTATGTTTGAAAGCCCGTTGTGATATAGGAACTGCGACAATGAAAGGTTTTTGTTGTGAAATCAGGCACTTGATTGTATCGAAATTTTTTTTGTGTAGCTTACTCATTTTGCTGTTTGAAGGCTATAGTAAGTGTTAATCGAATTACTGAAATTACACCCATTGTGGCGCATATATACGTGGCATTTTCGTGCTATTTGAGCAGAAAATACTTGGCACTACTGTGCAGTTCATGAGAGTGATAGGAAATATTTGCTTTATTTATAGTGGGATAAGGCCGACACTGTGCAACACGTCGCTTTCAAGTTTTTGAGAGCAGAGAACTGGTTGGGCTTTGAATTCACAGGAAAAAATGTTTTTGCTAATCAACGAAAAACTAGTGTTCTTCGGTATAATGAGGTTATCGGAGGTACTTCAGATTAACACCAATAATGTCATTTTTTAATAGACCCATTGATCTAATTTAAATTAAGTCAATAATAAAATTTTGTTGCATCTAATTGATAATTGTGGCTTATATTGCTTAAAGCCCACTTTTGGGACCATACACTTGTACAGGAGGTATTGTCGTTATCGTCATTGTAACTCAATTCTTCCACTTTCTGGTATACAAAATCATATTTAATTGATGATTGTGGCTGTAAATTTGTAAGTTACAACTGATTTTCATCCAATCATGCTTATTTTTAGGTCATGTTGAAATGATAGTCTTACCTAAAGAAATATGAAACTTAATTAATTGCTGCCAACAAAGCCTCAATATTGAATAAAGAGTTGTGCTGGGGGAATCTGAAACGTTTTTGCCTAAAATGACTAGGCCAAATGTGGCATAACTAGGTCTTTCTACTTACAGCCGGAAAGACAGGTGGACATGGCTAAATCAGGTTAACCAAAGTGAAGACATTATCCAATCCCATCTTATTGAAATATATAAGCTCTTAAGAGTGCAATAGCCCAAATGCCTTAAGTTATCAAAAATATTGATCACATCTTATTCTTAATTCAGAATTCGATCCAACATATTTTTATAAATCTCGTTCGAACGTTGCCAATTGAATGTGCCACATGTATAATTAAAGGATGCTCAAAGTAAGACACGAAGGTATAAAGACATATTAAAGCGCACACTTCAAGTAGTTCCTGTTGTATTGTTAAGGGCCGTAATACTCTTCTTAATCATGATAATCGCTGCAGTCATATCCGAAAGATTGGAAATACTATTAAGTTTTACTTTTCAGAATACCATTTCCGATTTTTAATATA
>JXOS01008094.1:0-26991 GCA_001015075.1 Cirrula hians
GATGTTTTTTCCCTGATTAGCAGTATGTGCATCCCAAAATAATTATTTCACAATCTTGCCTTCCGACAGTTGCCCCTTTGCTCCTTTTGGAGGTGGTTCACCATTAGTAGTTCACTCAGATAACGACAGTCTGTTCCTGGTGCGAAATGATGAACCCACGTTTCCTCTCTTGTCGATATCGATGCATAAATTTGATTTTGTTTTGATTGAAAAGCTTCAAATACTGCTCTGAAAAATCAATTCAATATTAGTTTTCATCGACCGTGAGTACGTTCCTTTAATTTCATTACAGCCTCAGCTTTCACGATCGATTTTACATTGCGGAGTTTTTAATAAAGTGATGTCCGTCCATCCGTTTGTTCGTCTGTCTGTCTATCTAGAGCGAACGCGTTTGGTTAAAATTACCAAATTCAGCGCAAATAATCAAAAAATAAAAAATGGTTCGATCTGAGTTCGAACTTGGGCTTGATCAGACTAATATACCGGGTACTTCTAGTAAGATTCGTAGTTGGGTCCTTAGAGCTGCTGAGGCCTACAGCTCTATTTTACAGTGATATTTCGTATTTAGGTTAACTTTCATAGCATCAAAAATGGGCATGGTTGCATGAAAATCGGTGGCAGCACGAGTACATCTATGTGGTCCTGAAACGGGGTTTAGCGCAAAAGAAGGAAGAATCATTGATCAAACTCAACTTGAGTGGACATATATCAGAATAATGTGGGGCCATCGGTAGGATTTCAATGGGTAAGATTTAAAGAAAATCAAAGGTACCTCCACTACACCTATGCATTCCGAAACGGGGATTTCAAAGAAATTTTAATCAGAAAAATTAATCAAATTCAACAAAATTTTATTATTGAGTAATGAGAATTATTATGAATGTGGGAACAAAGGGCCATGAATGGAAGAAAGTCAGAGGTATCTCTTATTTATCCATGAGCTGCAAAAAGAGGGTTCTAAGCCTATATATTTAAAAACATTGATCAATTTCAACGGACCCCCATTATTGAGTGTATTAAAATATATTCAATGTTCGTATTAAAAATGGATTTGCTAGGATTCAAATTTGAGATTCGTTCTGAACACCTATTTTATTCATATTGTGATTTCTCAGTACTCAACAATTTGGAAGTGACGTGTATTTCGCTGTAGATTGTAGTCAACTCTAATTTCTAAATTGTTTTATTTTATGCATATCTCTTCAATAAACGTACTGTTGGAAATATTTCTATGCAATACACACTTTGCAAATACCCCTAATACCTATAGTCATTTGACTGATGGAAATAGAAACAATTCAATGGAAAGTATATAAAATGGTTTTAAAAACTCTTAATCATAACAGATTTGAGGTTTTGCGATAAATGACTCATGTCTCTTTTGTAGTCATCTGTGACCGATTACTACATCTCCTTTGTTTAATATACGGTTATGATCAAAAGTCGACGAACCATGTTAATTATGTTATGCTATTGTACACAGATGCTTTGCAAAATTTGTTGCTCTTCTTTGATTCTGATTTCAGGCATATTGCAGATCCCTCCAGTACACATTTATATCCGAAATCTAGGGTTTTTTTTGTCAAATACACCAAAACTATGAACACAATTTGATGAGATTTAAAGAATTATACTTCATTAATAAGATAAGTTGTTACAAAAAAGGGTTGATTGGATGAAAATCAAAGGTTCTACGATTACATTTATGTAGCCAAATGTGAAGGTTTTTGCGAAAATTTACTCCATATATAATATGCTGGATTTAATTTTGTTGTTGGTCAAAGCGTACTGTTACATACTTCATTGTTTTAAATTATCATTATCGTGCAGGACTAGCGTAGGTCTTTCAGCGTATCTTTACGGAACATTCTAGCGAATTCGAGAATACTTCAAAAATAATCATGAATACATTTGCTAAATGGTTATGGAAATGTCCACGATTCGTATGTCTACATTACGTGACTGTGTACAATGCATTCCAAAGTTTTTCTGCTTCTTTTCAATTCGTCCATCAGCATATCAAAGCAACGCTGTAGCCTTCTGATCGTAAGTTCCTATGCTTCTGAAAGTATGTTTTTATGCAAAGGACTATCTAGGGTGGTAAGGCACTGGACTGGTCGACTATATAAGCTCCTGCATAGTCCCATATTGCCGTGAAATATACGGCGTGCATTTAGAAGGTTTTGTGTGCCTACGACACTATGGCTTTGATCGCTGCCTAGGCGTCGATTACCATGTTTATGTTATCCGCGTGTCCCATGGCTAAGTGGGCTTTTTCTATGGCTTACGCGGCAGCAAAGCACACTTGCTCAGGGCAGTACTGAGTACTACAAGGCGGTCTGGCGTCACTATGTATGCAAATGTTTCATCGTTACAAGTCTAGGCGTGACACCATGAAGACGTTGCTGGCTTTATTCAGCTATGGAACTGTGTCCGTAGTAGCTGGGCTTGAATTCGACTGCCGCAAACAGTTCTGTTAGACATTTCAACCTCGCAGACATTACAAAAGACTATGTCGATGTTAGGCTTATTAGCGTTATGGATAGTCCAATATTATATGAATACGGGACAATTATTGGACACGCCATTATATGTAGCAAATTGCAACATGTTGCGATCTTCAATATACGCGCGAGTATAGCACCTCTTATCATCGTTATATGGCAGTTCTATTAAAATGTTAATCTCAAGCTGTTGTTTATTGGTGATGCGTTGGAATGGCTTTGCAGCTGCCATACTGCTGCCACATGGCATGAAAAAACGCCTAATTTCAAGTTTCCGCCTGAAAAACATTTTTAACATGCTTTGGCTGCAGCTGGCAAATGGATAGATAATTTGTCGCCAATCCATGGCCAACAACTAAACGGTCATTTACAGAACAGCGTGTGGTTTCATTTGATGAATTGCTCCCAATTTCGAATTGCCTGAGCAATTGTTTGCTGAATTCGTACAACACTTAATCACATTGTGCAACATTTGTACAACTAATTTGAGCAGTTGGCAGAACAAGCAACGTCTTCTCACTTAATAGGATTACCAGCTTAACTTATGCTGATTACTCAGTCCAACATCTTTTCTCATAACAGGTACAATGAAATGCGCTCAAGGAAATGTTTTTGAGTTTATTTTTATTTTTGGTTTATCTGCGGGACACCAACTTGCGCAAAATTTCTCTCAACTTGTAAACGTTTATGCCTTTTGTTGCAAGTTTCAATTTGTTTAGCTTGCACTTGTTGCAGTTGTGTTGAGACGGCATGGCCGAGAAAATGTACAGTTAATCGCTGCAAATAGTAACTAGGAAAGTAGTGCAAAATGAAATCCACCGATATAAGCGCTGGTGGTGCCCTGCAGCTCAGCTGAATGCTGACAAATTCTCCCCAAATGTATGCTTTGTGGCGAAAAAGTAAACTTTTTCCAGCTGCATTTTACATTTTCTTTTATTTTTTCCGCACAAGGTTAGCAGAATTTGTTTGCATTGCAACAATTGTTCTGAGTAGGTTGGCGTGAAAAGTAGCTTTCGCACATTTATGATTAACTTAGGAATGCTATAATACTACACAAATGTTAGATGAACATTTGCTGGCTGTCTGAATGCTGACAATTGAGTAAATTCAGATGACGTTGCACATTCGGAAACAGCAGTTGCGATTTATTCGAAGCTGTGGCAGGGCAATGCTCATGCTATGCATCATTAGCTCAAGTCTGCAGAGCAAAGCAACACTAATGGAGAGTTCTTTTTAATCGAAACTTGTCAGCAAGTTGAAACACATACTAATGGACGAATGACTAATGAAATGGTAAAAATTAAGTTGACTAGTATAAAGTCGTGTCGTGGAATGAAGTCCACTAAAATATACATAGGATTTAAGATATTTAAAAGATTCCCGAACACCTAGGCATGCCTAAAAATTGCAATGCACAAACTGGAGCTCAATCACTGGGTTGTAGGGAGGTCCTTCATAGCAACTCCGATGAAGAAGCTGGTATTTAATTAAACTTTTTAGTTCGCCTGAAATATGTAATGACATGGACGTCCGCTTCAATAGTGTGAAATCCATTCAAAAATTCAGATGGACTTGAATCATGGTATGGCATCGTTATATATCTTGAGAAATAAGCAAGTAAAATCCGACTGTAAGATTCCTATCAATGAAAATTTACCATTTTCCCTTCAACAAACCTAATCCATCCTAATCCATCCTCATCTATTTGTAAATTTATGTATAGTGAAACATTACCAAAACAAGTAAACAAATTCCAGTTGGCTTAGGCCGCCAGTGAGATACACGTCTCCTCAAACTTGCTAAGTAAAAAGAAGTTGAAATATTTATAGAACCTATTCCTGGACTTAAAAGATGTTCCAAAGGAATCTCAGTTTTTCATCCCGTTTCTGTTCCAAACATTCATCCTCTCAATCATGAAATTCCACTGAAATTTATCAATATTTCTATCTTTACTTCCTTACAATGCTCCATTCGGACCATATTGGTGCATTGGAGTTAACTCTGATACTTATCCATTAATGTACATTTTTGGTACACACATTTATCATAATTTTGATCACTCAATAATAGAAATTAATTTAATTTAATTAATTTTTCTGGCGAAATTAGCTTTAAACAATCTTTTCGGAACAAGTATGTGTTTTGGGGATACATCAGATTTTTATCCAATGATTTCCATTTTTGCTACACACATCGATTATAATTTTGCTCGTTCCCTAACAGCATTTCGATAAATTTGATTAATTTTTCTGGCCAAATTTGCTGAAAACCCTCTTTTCAGATGACATAGATTCATTGTAGGTAACTCCGACTTTCATTCATCCAATCATGTTCATTTCTGGTACACACATTGATCATAATTATGATCACTCAAGAATTAAATTTCGTTGAGTTGTGTCAGTTCTCTGCCCAAATTTGCTGAAAACCTTCACATAAGTGTATTGGAGGTGCCCATATTTTCATTTAAGAATATCCATCTTTGTTGCACAATATTATCAAAATAATAATGACTCAATCAACAAATTTCTTTGAATTTAATTAAACCGTGGGGAATTTTGCTATAAGCCCATTATTGTGACCATAAATCTGTTCTTGGGCAACATCTGATTTTTATCTAGTCATGCTTATTTTTAAAACACTTTTAGATGCTACGCTTACCCACGTATTTACGAAATTTTATTGCAAAATATCAAATGCTACGTTAAAGTAGTTACAAGGTCCAAATTTGGAGTAAATAGGTGTTCGAAAGTTCCCCGAGGTATTGATCGGATCTTAACATAATTCGAACTTCGATTTGACATNTAGTAAATAGGTGTTCGAAAGTCCCCCGAGGTATTGATCGGATCTTAACATAATTCGAACTTCGATTTGACATTTTTCAATAAAATATTATTTGCAGTTTTGTAAATCTAGCTCAAGTGCGTATTTGTAAGTTCTGTCAGACGTACGGACTAACGGACATCGCGTGATAAATTCCTGTGCTGCTGCTGATCATAGGGGTATAAATGTTGGTAGGTTCATTCAGATACCCAGACATCACTCAATCGTATTTTTATTTATTTATTTATTTTTTTGTTTTATTTTATACATAACTCTATAAGGAACATTTAGTCGGAAACGTTTATATATTTGCATTACGTAATTTTAACAGCTCATTATATTCCCAGTCAATTGATAAAAGGTTCGGTAAAAGCACTGTATCGGATCAAACCAAATGTTTAGTCGCAAAGAGGGATTCATATTAACCCACAAATATCATCAAAAGACAATAAAACTCGTTATTTCTTTGAAAATTTATTTGAGCATGAATGATTAGAGGATTTTCAGGTACACTCTAAGCAAAAAGTCTGTGAGTAAAATTACTGATTTTATACCACAGTCCTTGAAATTAAGGTGATACATATTAGTTAAGAAGTATTTTGCATGTTCCTAGAAATTCCAGGGATGCCTCCACCACACAAATGTCATTAAAATAAAAAGATTAAAGCAATCATCAAGAAATTCAAATGATATTTTTGCCGACAATTATTTTGGTTGTGGTGATATTGAGACACAGAAATGGCAGTAAAACAGAAATGGCAGTAACATTAGTTTCGATCATACTTTAGTAACACCAAGAACAATTTTTCGGAATGCGGTCTGAGACCANACTTTAGTAACACCAAGAACAACTTTTCGGAATGCGGTCTGAGACCATTCCGGTANTCTTTAGTAACACCAAGAACAATTTTTCGGAATGCGGTCTGAGACCATTCCGGTATGATCTGCATTGCCATAAAATTTCATCTTGCTATGCTCGTCCGTGTGGCCTTACGGAAAAACTAGAAAAGGAGGAATGTCTGAAACCGATATGATCTGCGTTGCCAAATAATTTGAACCTGCTATGTTCGACCGTGCGTCCCTAAGCTAAACTTAGAAAGCGGGGCTTTAGCTATATTTACCAAATTAAGCATACGTATTCAATGGAAAAACTTTAGTACACCGTTTAGTACACCGTATTCCAGATACGCTTAGTAAACCTTTTTACTCAAATGGGGACTAATGCATCCGTAACAGTTAACATGTTTCAATAAAATTTCGTAATAATGTGGACAGTCATGATTGGATAAACATCAGGGTAACATCAATTACTCTTATTTAGTTTAAAAAAAAGGGTTTAAGAGATTTCATTCAGAATAATCATAATAATAATGAATATAACTCAATGAACCTTTTTATTTGAGTGGATAAAAATAGAAACCATGTGTGCATTTAAAAAAGCCCTGATTAAATGAAAAGCAGAGATTCCTTCACTTTTGAGGTGCGAAAAGAAGGTTTTAAGAAAAATAAGCCACAATCAATAACTAAATTGAACGGAATTTCATTACTAAGTGGGCATTGATATAATCTTGTGTGTTCCAATACACCTATTTGGTCCAGTAGAGGGATTTAATCAACCTTATCCGCAAAAGTATATCACATTCAAAAAAAATTCATTATGAACTGGATATCAGTGTTTTTATTGAAAATGGGAATACACTTACATGGTACCAAAAGAGGTTTTCAAACAAACCGCTAATATTAATCAAATTTATCCAATTTTTCGATTCACCTATTTGTGCAAAAATAATTTGTCTATACCCATTAGTCATACACTGACGATATTATGGGCATGTAGGTCATAAAAATAATCTTTTTCGAGTATATTTTGCTCGGAGACATATACAAAGAATCCAAAAATAAAGCTTAATACCGATATCCATCGGTCCGTCCATCCCTCTATCCGTCCATATATTCGTAAGCACGATAATTTGAGTGTTAAAAAAATAAGCTAAAGAAATGAACTTCGGTTTGTGAACATATTTTGTAAAAAGCCAGATCGAATTCCCAAATCGGTTACTAATTTCGGTACCACCTGTATCGTCGTTTATTTCCGATTTGCTGGAAAACATANCATTTGAGTTTTAAAAAAATAAGCTAAAGAAATGAACTTCGGTTTGTGAACATATTTTGTAAAAAGCCAGATCGAATTCCCAAATCGGTTACTAATTTCGGTACCACCTGTATCGTCGTTTATTTCCGATTTGCTGGAAAACATAAAAAAAAAAAAGGTATTTCATAGCAACAGAAATTTACTATGGAAACAGTTTTGGATCATAACCCTGAGAGTTTCAATTCATAACTCTCAGTACTTCACGAGCGACGTTTACTCCCGATTTCAAGGAAATTAGCATGAAGCAGGTAAATGATCGCTTACTATGTACATTCGGAATAGGCACATTTTACGGCCATTGCCAGTACATTCTGAAATTTGTGGAAAATTGGTTAATAAGTTCGGGTACCTCCAATTTAAGCGATTAGTATTCTTACTATATACCATTATTTGCATACCATGCTTTTTTGGGTGCAATCAGAAACATTTCACAGGGGTTTTACCCGATATTATACTTTAATTATTGAACTCTTGGTATAAGTCTTGAATGACGTTTGGGTATATCGTAGTTGGTTTTATCTTCTTTATTAATAGGATTTTTTATTTTTTTTAATTTCCATTTCATTTGAAACATTACCTATTTGTAAGGGACGTCTATCTGTCGGCCNATTTTTTTTAATTTCCATTTCATTTGAAACATCACCTATTTGTAAGGGACGTCTATCTGTCGGCCTAGATCCGCTATAAGCAACTTCTTTGTTAATTAATTAAGGCTTTGTAATGAAAGTTGTAAGTTGTATTCTCTTTGAGACTTCTGTGTTTTGCAGAATTTTGAAGTGATGTGTATCACGTTGGCGGGCTTAATCGACTGTTACATTCTATCATTTTATTATTATTGCATTTTCCTTTTATGCGATTTCGTATGTGATGTGCGATTTATAAGACGACCGTTAAAATTTTATAGCTTATGTATACTCCTGTCTTTCAATTCAGCGATCTTTTAAAACCTTATTTCTGAATGAAGTTTTAACTGCTTCCTGAATAGAGCAAAGCTGATATGCTCGCACGTATTTTCTTATTTATTCTGATTTTGCTCTTGTTTTCATTACTGATAGTGCTGACTGTGCGGAAACGCTTTCTGAAATATAAGGCGACAGACCTTCTGGGTACAGCGAGCGTATTAGATCATTAAGCATATTGGAACGCGTTCCCGCTTATGTCCTTTACAAAGTTTGTGTTCAATTTCAATCTGCCGCATTCTTTAGAGCTAACCATTTAGAAAACTATTTGTTGCGTTCGAAAGGCAATGTTCAGTGTGTTCAACTGGGCAATGATGTAGTAGAAATCAAGCACAGCAACAATTTAAATGCGCTTAAAATAGAATACACTTAAACAATTGTCAGTTTTGAAGTTTTTTTTTTTTTAGTTACCCTTTACCTACCTTTTACTACCTGCAATTTTAAAAGGGCGTTCCATCGGCATATTGAAATGAATATTGTTATTAATGATAAGCAGTGGCAATGGCTGCAAGCATATATTGCTGATTGCAACAAATTGACACCTGCGCTATTGTCGCTAAAAGCATCAGCGCCGTCTCAAACTCAATAACAAACTCATCAACCTGCATGTCAATTGCAGCGAAATGTTTACGTGAAATTTGACTAAGAAATTGTAATTGACACAAATGCTCTCAACGAGCACATACACATGAACACCATCTGAAGGAGCTGCTGGCTGTGTGTTGGCAGCTGCAACGACGGTATGCGAGTCCTTGATTGCCGCTTACAGCAAGGCTGTGCACTACTTGCTGCACGTTCACAGCATTCTCGTTGCTTTAAGCTGTATAGACAGGGAACATGGCGTTTCGCAAATCTTCAGCAGCATTTAAATATTAAATGAGACATTGTTTGCAACGCACGCACACATATGCCGGCATACTACGTAGCTCTGCGTGGATTCTTGGCGTTCACGATGACGTGCAATTTGCCTTAAAATGTGCTTAGACTTGGCACAAAATAGTATTTATTTGCAGTAAATAATTATGAATAAGCAAATCATTAGCAGCTGCACATTCGCATCAAATTGAATTTATTTTGAAATTTTCACTGAAATAAACAACACAGGCAGAGCGCAATGCGCAAAGCTGGTGTCAGGGTCAGCATAGCCCAGCACAGCAGCTGCACATGGATATTAACAAGAAAGTGTTGGTTTTCATGCCGTGAACACGTTATTTAGCAAGCAGTGTACCCCGCCTTAAAGTTTGTAACGGTTTTCCACACTTTGTTTTGGGACATACGTCTGACATGGCTGAAATGTGGCATAATAGGCGTAATAGAATAATGTAAAGCTGAATGCATTAAATTAAGGAATGAGTGCTTTTTACGAAATATATTCCTAAGCTGACTCTCACTTTTTTCCTCTCTTACTTTATTCCGTATTGCACGTATAGTATCCAGCTCTTTCAATGATCTTCCAATTTTTATGTTATTTTTTTTTTACCTTAGCAATAGCATATTGTGAACTTAAAATTTGATCATAACAATATTCTGATTGGGAAATTTATGCAAAAATTAAACAACTTGTAATTTTGTTCAATTTACATAATGAGTCGAAAAATTAAATTTCGATTTTATTTTTCAGATTGATGTAGGTATTCATAGAAAACATGATGCATGCTTTGGTTGGTAAATTCCGAAAACAAAATAATCAACGGTCAAAATTTTTGCCTATGTTAATCTTATTGATAGTAATTTTATGTAATCAAAATTACACATAACAGAATTTTTTAAACTAAGATTATAGACATAACATATAGATAGAGACTAGTTCACACCTTTTCGGAATTACACGAAATTTGCCAATGAAGATATTATCTACCAATTTTATTTACTTTTATTTAGACTTTATGAGTTTTTTATGTTTATGAGTCGGAATTTGTACTGGAGCTTTACGTAATACAAGTTTGAATCCAACCATTTTTGAAAGTATGCTTGGATACCATTAATTTCATTAAACAAAACAAAACTTTTGTTAAAAAAAAATATTTTGTACTTTTTTTATCGATGGGAGCAAGCCGAAAGGATGACGCGATTATAACAATTCTTAAAGAGTTCACTGTATGTGTGACTTATTAAGGACGAATTTTAACCGTCATGAAATTGACCTCACTTCTTACAAAATAGACTATGTAACGGAAGTCCGCCATACTAACTCTAAAAATATCCAATTCTTCGTGATCAGACAAACGGATATCGTTCAATCGAAATCTTCAAAACAAACAGTGATATACTTGGGTATTATGACTTTGTACGAAAAGATATATTCATTTCCGACATTGCCCTTCGTGGAGACATATTCAAAGAATTATAAAAATATTTGCTTATCCGTTTATCAGTGATCGATCATTGGAGTAAATTCAACCTCCACATAGATAATATATTTTATATAAATCCAGATCGAGTTCAGGAACGGCCCAGATCCCTTCATAATTTCGGATACTTCTAATGTACAAAGACCTTAAAAAATTTACGAAAACGTTTTTATAGTCACACCATTTGTCATTAAGTTTCAATTTTATGTTCATATATTTATACTAAATATACTGAAATCCACACTTTCAGTGAACTCTTCAAAAATTGGGAAGATCTGGCAATACTTTCGGGTCATTTATTTCAGAATATCCGGGTGTTTCATTTCATGCTACTAACAATTTTTGGGTTATTGCCATAACATTGTAGAATTTTAGCAAAATTGGCTTTAACTTTTGTAACATTCGATAGGCCGATTTTAAGTGGGTCATCGTATGCTATTGAAATCTGGAACTTATACCTTTTTGCATTCTTGCCATAACCTTCTTTTGGAATTCATTTTTGGGATATCAGTTAATACTTTCAAATACATCTCACAGGTGTTTGCTCCGAGATTTTACTTTAATGAGTAAAATTTACATTTGTCTTATCGGATATTACTGATATTTGATATTGCTACAATATACTGGCGATTCTATAAAACAAATAACTGGTGATTATTATCACGTAGGCTTTGGCCAATTATTACATAGATCTTGTTTTGTTTTTTAGTTTATGCATACACGTCAAACAAATATATAGTAAGGGCGGATTCACTGATAAAGTGTAACACTCAAAATTCGCAAGAAATATCTTTAAAAAAAGAAAGTTAGACCTACTATGATACACCGCTATAATATCAAACTTTAAAAAAATGTATTGAAAAAATGTATTCGTTGGTACGTTATAATAAAATTATGGTTCTAGATATTGCTCAAATATCCTTTTCAACTTCAATTTATTTTTCTACCCATCAGTCAATTTATGGGAATCCTTTTTGCATCGGTTCATAAGGTGGAGTACCTCCCATAGAACGTTGGTCAAGACCGACAACATAATAACCCTCAATCATGCAATTGATAATAATATAATAAATAATAATTTCTGATTAATCAACAGATATTACCTCAATTAAGCAGCATTAGAAATAAATCGCAAATGTGGTCTCCAAAATTATAGACTGATGTCGCTGATATCGTAGAATAATATGACAATAACGCAATAATTTATAAGTTACAATTTTCAGTAGTATGCGATGAAATATCTGGCTTTCTAGCTGACCTCCGTGAAAGCTTTTGGAGCTACTCGCAGTTATGGACCAATGTTGCTCAAATTATTTATGCTATGGCAGAAGCCTAAAAATGCGTTCATCCCAAANACTCCGTGAAACCTTTTGGAGCTACTCGCAGTTATAGACCAATGTTGCTCAAATTATTTATGCTGTGGCAGAAGCCTAAAAATGCGTTCATCCCAAATTAAAGTGCAATGCGGTGAAGCACCCAGCTTGTATGGTCAATTCTGTAAAATTGGTAGTAAACGTTCTATGGGCGGTCCCTGCAGATTTTGGTCGCTTTTGCTTTAACTTTACAATGTCATGAGTATGACCCACCTGACTTTAATGCTTTTTCCGTGAATAGGGTGGTATAGGATGATATGGACTGATTTTGCTAACATTTGACTATGTACTGGCCATGACCCAAAAAGAGGTCCATACCAAAATTCAGTGGCATAAAAACAAATGGCTCTATTATAGAATCTGGCTCTTTCAAAAATTTCCACGGAACCGGAATGTATCGGAAATTATGGACCCAGTCACTCAAACTTGTCATTTTACATATACCAATCAAAAAGGCAAAGATCTAAAAAGAATAATAATAATAATAATAAACAATTAAATAATAATTTAATATGACATACTTTGGATCTATAAAAACTCTGTATTTATAAAGTTGACTGACCGCGAAAGCTAGATTAGTACTTTTGAGATCTGTCTTAAGGGCCCGTATTCATATGTGCCCTCTCGCAAAATGATCCCTGCAAACAGCTCCTAACAGTTCTGATGGCAATTCGTTTTTATACACGTCGCCAATAAAATCGGATAAGCGTATATTAGTTTTGGTCATACGTTTGTAAAACCTTGTACAAGCAACCGTGCATCTAACAACAACATATGTATATATATATATATNTCGTTTTTATACACGTCGCCAATAAAATCGGATAAGCGTATATTAGTTTTGGTCATACGTTTGTAAAACCTTGTACCAGCAACCGTGCATCTAACAACAACATATGTATATATATATATTCATCAGCATAACTACAAAATTCAATATGGCAATTTCCGTCGGTTCGTCTGTCCTTCCGTCTGTCCGTGCGTTCGTCTGTCCCTCCATCACAAAATTCTAGAGAGAACACGTTGAGCTAGAATTACCAAAATCGACACACATAATCTAAAGAAAAATGTTAGATCTAAGTTCGAACTTGGAACCAATCGAATAAATATTCCGGGTACATCCAGTATACATCTTTACTCAAAATTGCGGCCTTAAAAATCGAGCCGTAAGAATTGGTTTTTTGTAATGCAATTTATTTATTAGGTGGATATTCATACAATCTCAGGGAGTTCCAAAAATGATCGTGATTAAATCAAAATCAGAGGTACCTCCAGTACTCTTATATGGTCCCAATAGAGGTTTAAGTGCAGAATTTTAGAGAATTAGTAAAAAAGTTTAAAAATGAAAAAGATTTTGTGAAATTTTGAGAAACCTCCAATAATATCTGTATATATTTTTGGATATGTCTCCGGTCGCAATCGTTGCAATCGTATGTCCAAAACGAATGTAAACTTTGTCAATTTAATTGGAGACGTGTATAATTAATTAGATTTAGCAATTGGTAAGTGCACAGGAGTCACAATATGCATGAATCTTGGAATTAAGAGGTTCCCAAGGAACCTTCCTTCCTATTCAAATAATAAGTCAAGCCAATTTTTGTTACAAGTATTATATTTTCGTCCCTACAATAATCAAATTCCGTTGAAATCTACGAATTTTTATAAAATTATTTGCAGTAAACCCTATTCGCACCACATAGGTGTATTTGAATAATAAAATATCGTTGGACTTGATGGATTTTCTGCCCAAATTTGCTGAAAACTTTCTTTTCGGACTACATACTACTGTATTCAAAACGTTACGGACATTTCTAATTCAAATTTCTGTGCTGACGATTTGAGAGCAAACTTATTTATGTTGGTATTACTGTTAATGACATCTGCGCCAAATTTTATGTGAATATTAGCAGTAGTCAAATGGTTACGCTAGTATGTTCTAAACGACTAAAAGCCATTTTGGCCATTTTTACAATTTATGATTTTCTGGGTAAGAAGTGTTGTAAAATTTTGTTTGCGGTATGTAATTTTAGCCCAAGAAATGTACAGAATGCTGCAGAGGACCTTCGGTCAATCGACTATTTCACAGACAAATTTTAATAAATTGTACAAAGACTTCAAAGAAGGAGGAGAACGTTTTGGTGACTTTGAACGTTCCGGCCGCCCATCAACGTGAACTGATGGGGAACACCTNAACAAATTTTAATAAGTTGTACAAAGACTTCAAAGAAGGAGGAGAACGTTTTGGTGACTTTGAACGTTCCGGCCGCCCATCAACGTGAACTGATGGGGAACACCTAAGGAAAATAAAAAAATTGGTATTCGATTATCGTCGATTTGCAGCAATCATCAATTCAAACAATTTTGAGGGATCATTCGGGCCTTAGAAAAGTAAAATATCAATTTCCTCGAAATAGTTCGTGAGATTTTCGCCAAAAATTCAACTCATATCGTTCTGCAACCACCTTATTCATCTAACTAAGCTCCATGGGACTTTTTGCTATTTCTTAAATTAAAAAGACCGGTTCGGGGACAGAACTTTAATCTATTGAAGAGACTGAATGTGAATCGCTGCGCCTTCTGAATGCTAACTGGGAACACGAATTTTCGGCATGATTCGAGGATTGGAAAAAAGTACATTGTATCAGAAGGAGAATACTTCAACGGGGATGAAATTGATTTGGATGAATAAATGAAGATTTTGCATTTTATAACAAAATTACTTTTTGAACACAGTAGAAGGTGTATTGGAGGTATATCTGAGTTTTATCCAATGCTGTCTATTTTTAGTACACACATTGATCAGAACTATGATCACTCAATACTGAAATTTCGTTAACGTTAAATAATAACTGTGGGTGATCAGCAATTGCGACCATATAAATGTGGTGAAGATACTTGTCATTGACATTAATTTTTGAAACATATATTGACCATATTTATGTTCACTCAATACTGTAAATATTTTGTAAAATTTCAATGATAATTGTGGGACCATATAGGTGTACTTGAGATGTGCTCTGAGTTATTTCAATCTTGTTAATTTTTTAAACAGACTTAAATGTCATAGTTATTCATCTTACTACGGGATTTCATTGGAAAATACCAAAATAGCAGTCACAAGTACTGAAGGTACAGGTGGTATCTGAAATATTGTTCAGATATTAAAAACATCAAAAATTTGATCGTACATCTAATCTAGCTCAATTCGTTATTGCTAGTTTTTGCTAACGGACGTACGGACATCGCTATATCGAATTGAATACGAATAAATGAAGATTAGTCATTCTGACAATATCGGCATATACTACGAAAGACCTCCGATCACTCGTTCTTCAATATTATTATTAACATTTCCAATTTCATTGGCGACATGTATAAAGAGATGTTTCTAACAGCTGTACAAACACAACACACAAAATAGGTTTCTTATTAATCATGAATAGGAGAACAAGGCCTGAGGACAAGGCACTGTTGCTTGGCATCAGTTTATGAGGAACTAATTTTGTTAGCAGAAATGTTAAGTGAAACATTCTTGATAATAGTCACATTTATAACTCAGCCAAATTTTTTTTTTAAGAAATTGTGTAATCTGTAACTGGAATAAATTGAATTGAACTTGGAATTGGAACTAAATAGAAATATAAATTTTGAAATCCATAAAACTTAATTTAAAACATTCAAAGTCTTTATGGATTTCTACAAGAATTTTTCCCAGTCTATCAACGAGTGAGAAGAAACCAATGCATGAACATTTGATAAATTGAGAACCGTGCAAAACACTAAGCTTTTATGGTTTTTCAAGACATGCAGCCTACAAAAACAACCACATGCATTAATAATTAAAACAAATTTCTGCCTCACGAAACATGATAATGAAATTCTGCGTGGTGCTCAAATAAGCCACACAACGTTTGCCTGCAACTGCAGCAATTTCATACTTAATACACGAAACGTGTGCACCGTGTTGCAAGTTTAATTTGCCTATTTGCATTGCAGTAATGAGGTAAATATATAATTTTGCAACCAAATATGTTTTGCGAGCATTATAAAAGCATTACCGAGATTATAGGTAGCGGCTTTATGGCTTTTGGTAACGCCAAAGCCGTTTAGCAATTGCTTTTTGGCGTGGCCATTTGCACGTTTTTGCATGCAGCTGGCACGGAGCAAAAAGCACAATTGCGACTGGAAGCTGAAACAACAATTGCCAAAATGGTATATGAATGCAAAACAAAACACAAAATATACGAATTAAATAGAAATTAAATGCTAAAGCAAAGCAGCATTAAAGGCCAGTTTGCCAGGGCAATTGTTATTTAAATATTATAATTTCCGCACTCATAACTCTGGGGCAAATAAAAAGGCAGAATTAGTTGGAATAGAAATGGAATTAAATTTTATATGTGCTACCTTGTTGCGCATATAATTTTGCATTTTAATTTTTTCAGTTTTTCAGTCTTCATGGTTTTGTTTGTGCGTCGTAAATACAATTGGATGCGTCGGCATGACAGTCAGCCTGCGACCTATTTTATGTTCCACTGCACGCCGTTGCTAAACGCAACAATAATTTTAATAAAATCACAAAACGCTGCAAATGATTCGGGGCATGGAGCTGCATACATAGTCCCATACCTATATACACTCACTACTTTCTATTTTGCATTACTCTCTTTTTTTGCCTTTATTTTAGTAAATCGTTATAGCGGAAAAAATGCAAAATATTCATAAAATGCAAAAAATGAGCGGGGGGAAAAAATTTATAAAAATACTCTGCAGCCGCCGATATGCATAAAAAGCTAAATAACAAAAACTAAATAAATAAAATAAAAAAATAAAAAATGCGAATAAAAATAAAAATAAAAATAAAAATAAAAAATGGCACATGCAAATAATGCTAAAACGTGGCATAAAGTGTTAAGTAAATAAAAAATATCCGTTTTTATAGGGTTTTTCACATTTCGCATTTAATTGTTCGTGTTAAATTGCTGACATAGCTTTGAGGTTGAATTCCCTGCACCATTCCGTGTTACCGCTTCAAGTCAATTTAATGCACATTTTTTTCGTTTTCAACGATATGACGTGTCAATCTGTTTTGGCACTCGCTCGGCTCATTGGGTGATATTTAGAAACTTGTATTAAATAACCAGCAGCACCAATCTCGAATGCCATCAACACTAAATCAGAGCTGAAATATTTATATTTCGGAAACTTGCAAGACTAATGTCGAAAGCTAAAATCTGGCAACACCATCACAAGCGTATAACGTACTCACCACGCTTGAAAGTGTTATTACTTTTGAGTCAGTTACGAAAATCGTTTAGGCAAAAAATATCTGAGTTTCTAGATAATCTCTCCGTCGGATTATATACCACAAATTCTACCTTGACTTGTCTCAACAAGAAAATGTCTAGAGATTCAGTTCTGTGTATAGCCATAAATCATTATCAACAAGATCGATCAAATAATTGGCCAATATCGATTTCATAATACCCATCAGTCATCAATTGATAAAAGCAGCAACTTCCGATGAAACAAATCGTATTTCGTATAAAACGCCTTTGTGACAAATTCAAAATTATAGGCGCCTTTCACTCATATCGTAGATAAATCCGACAATCAAGTACAAATTCTTAATACCATATTTCAGTCGTTTGCGGTGAAATACCTTGAATAGTTGTATGGCCAGTATCCATAGGTATCCATTCTTAAAGACCAAAGAGTATAATAATATGGCAATAATCCAAAATTGCTTCCATACCTAACTTTGCGACAATGCGATGAAACACTTGGCTCTAACGCTCCGTGAAATAAGGAGTAAATGGCCTATGAAGACGCCCGCAGTTATGAACCGATTTTGCTCAAAGTTTGCAATGTTATGGAAACACCTCAAAATTGGTTCTTTCCTAAATTGCAGTACAATACGATGAACCACTTGGCTTCTATGTCTCTATCTGTAAAATCAGGATGAACTATATAAAATAAGTACCCGAGCGACATAAATTCTGAAATTTAATTAATCTATTTCAAAAAGTACTCCAGTTATTGAAGGCAGACAAACGGACAGACATGACAGACGGACATGGCTCAATCGAATTATTTTTAATGGTGTGAATAAGTCTCCAAGGAACTTGTAGTCGGAAACCATTATTTCTATGCATTAACTACTTTGCACGAATCCATAATACCCTCAGTCAATTGACTGATAGCTTTATAAACCAAAGTAGATCGCAGGCATATTGAGTTTAATTGTAGGCGTACTTCGGTCACAAAGCATCGTTGGGTTGCGTGTACTAGTAATGCAATAGAGTGGTATGGAGATCGTGAGGTAGATGCATCCTTGCACCTTCAATACATTCGGTTTTGCATTTAAAAAAGTAAAATGATTAAAACGACCGTGGTGCTTCAAAGGCGTATATTAAATTATATCAGGTCATAAATCATGCATTTGCATAGGAGCCAGAAACAAAACAACAATGGTCGCGCTGTATTTAAGTGGAATGTGGCCACTGTTACTCTTGAGCAACGTAGGACAGTTAACTCTGAGTCGTGCAAGATCATTTGTTTCGAGGAAGTCTTCTTACAAATTCGTGAAACCAATCACCGCATCATGCGAGTCAAAACATCGTATTCCTCCATACAGACTCGATTTGTTAGAATATGGTAGCTAATGACTTCATTTTGTTCAAGAATATCAAGGTTAACTACGTGGTAAACGTAAGGGCCGAAGAAGCGGTTGAAACAAATTTTTTGGAGGTGTCTCAATAGTAATGGAAAAACTGCTATAGAAAATGTTAAGCACAAATGCAAGTATATTCATCATCATGAGAAATATTTTGAATCACAACAGAGCCATTTTCATTAAAAAATAATTGTTATTTTCGGGAAATGTATTATCCCACGTAAAAGGTGCACATTGTGCTCGAAACATCCTAGGAACTATCAGTCTGCAATGAAATAAATTATTTTTTATAATGACGAATCCGTATTTCATATTCATAAACCACTTGTAAGTGTACTTATCGTCAGTAGTAGATTTGAAGCCCTTTCGACAGTTATTGTCCGGTTCCGGAAATTTGCTAAAATGTTGGACGCGAACTCAAAGTGACCATTGTGAATTACAAAATATCAGCCACTAAGATTTGCTGAAATTAAAATTTCATGACTTTTTCATGCTAAGGGGCATCCAAAATATTAGATATATCAAAGACCATGTTCATTTTCTATGGGACTCCAGCAACATCTAAAAACTAGATATACCAAAAACAAATAAAACCTTATTGAAAAAGAAGTTTTAATTAATTTTGGATGGATGGGTTTTATCCCTTTGGCATTTAAATATAATAATTAATTATTAACTGTTATGATTTAAAATTTTAAAGTAACTTTAAATAAAAAGCGAATATCATTAAAATTAAGTTAAAACACAATTTGATAAACATCAATTTCAAATTATATAGTTTTTAATGTTCTTTTTCTTAAGGTAAAGTTGTCCGAATTATTTGACCGAAAACTACAAAAGACGCTGTGATCACTTAAGATTTTTTCGAATCCATGGAGATGTGCGTCTAACGCGATTATTGATAACTGTGCACACCCATTGTGAAATTGTTGATAGATTAGTTTATTTATTATTATAGAATAAAGAGTACTATTGCTTTTTCATAAACTTCATTTATAAAATTTTCCCGCCTCGATACAAAACTATTTACAGTATAATTACTACAGACAGAGCCATACAAAGGCGGAACGACGGAAATATCTTACTGCCGTAAGTAGTTAACTAGTTTCGGGTTGTTCTTCGCTTCAGCAATTTCTAAATCTCTGGGAATAAATAGTGTTGTAGTTTCTGGACAGCCCTATGCAAGTTTATTCTTTCCCGTCTGTGTATGATTACAATCAGGTGGGAATCAGCTGCTTCTTTTTAATTAGTATCAAGGATATGTCTTAGCCAAGGGTTTCCACGTGACGTGTCAGTCGACGTAAGGTGTAAACTAATGTGTTTAAAAAGTGAAGTGAAATATTTATTTAAACTTCCGTGCTAACGATTCGAGAGCAAACTACAACATACTATTTTTATGTTGGTAATACTGTTTGTGCCATCTGTGCCAAATTCTATTTGAATGTCGTCATTGATTTTATGCTCACGCTTGTGTTTATTAAACGACTAAAAGTGATTTTGGCTATTTTTACAATGTCTGATTTTGCTGAGCAAAGAAGTGTCATCAAGATGTGTTTGCGGAATGAAATTTCGGCTACGGAAACGTGCAGACTATTACAGTGCGGCTTCGTTGAATAGACTATTTCACAAACAAATGTTTATAACTGAGTCAACGACTTCAACGAAGGCAGACAACGTTTTGATGACTTGGATTGCTCCGGACGACCATCAACGTAAATTGATGAGCAACCGTTAGGAAAATCAAGTAATTGGTACTCAAAAATCGTCAAATGACAATTAGAGACGTTTTCAATATTTTTAAAATTTAAATTGAATCAGTTCAGGCAATTTTGAAGTATCATTTGGGTCTTGGAAACGTAAAATCTTGTTCGGTGCCAAAACACGCAATTTCCTGGAAATCATTCGTCAGTTTTTTGCGAAAAATTCCACTCATATCGTTCAGCAACCACTTTATTCTTCTGACTTAGCTCTATTTTGGCCAAACTCCCAAACTCAAAAGACCGCTCCGGGACACCGTTTTGAATCTATTGAAGGGATTTCACGTGAATTGCAGCGCGCTTTGAAGGTGAGGAATGGCAAAAACGTTGGCATATGTATAAGATGGGGAATACTTTGAAGGGGATGAAATTGATTTGAAGGAATAAATAAAGATTTTTCATTTTATAACAAAATGTGCCGAACACCACAATATACAATTTTGAGCAAATAGAAAATGCTGAATTTTGTTTTCTATGAATCAAATTCTTACCGACTTCATGAGAACATTGGCATGTAACAGTAACCTTTTGTTTGAGTTTTAAAATCAGGATTTTCCATTTTAAGAGATTCTTGTGGGCTAGAATCTGTTGCCAGACCCATCGTCTGCGATACTAAACTTGCGATCACTTCGATGGATGATGTCTGTGTACTCTAGAGGGATCAAAACTTAGAACATGGTACCAGTATGTTTCAAGCCTGCAGCACAGTAGGTGTAACACATCATAAACGTGAAAAAGTCAAAAGAAAACGAATTGCCTTTGTTAGAACCCCGTTTGGCAACAAACGAAAAATTGGGTGTTTCTTAAAGACATATTGAACATTCAGATTTGGAATTGTATAAATAATCCCTTGCCAGAAAATCAAACGCGTGTATCGATTTGCTTTCCCTGGGCTTATTCTAAGATTTCGCACAGTCTGAAGATCACGCTGATGGTTGATTTGCATGTAAATGATTCTGGGAACTAGAGAGAGCTTATTAGTTACAGAACACTAGACAGCATATTAAAGATGATGTTGAGGCAGAGTTTGTTGTGAATCTTCCAATGTAATCTTCTAACATTATTTTTCAGAAGGGGGTCAATAATATTGCATGGCAATGGCCACTTCTGGCAGTGCCACCTAAATACCATATTTTAGTCAGGTTGTGCCACCATTTTCATATACGCAGCGACCGTGATGAACTCTTTTTATATTACAAACGGGAGTGAAGGTCAAATATTAAAACTTTTGAATAATCCACGAGATATTGTGAAAGAAATTGCTAGTCTCATATTTGAAACAACTGATTTCTTCGCTCATTTACGTTATGGTAACATTTCCTCTAATACGTATTCTTAAATAGGCAATAATGGCTTTTTTGCTTGATGAACCCTTTAAGTTGCACATGTTCATAGCGCAAATTGATCGATTTGATTGAAACCCCATATGGTGTGGAGGCTCTCATGCTATTTGATTTATCTTGAAATCTGGACTTCTCTGAGAGACTGCAACGACTATAATAGAACACATATTTATCAATATTGTATTATTGCTGTCGCATACCGTGGGATCTAAAAATTACGCTACTATTGTAACAGGTGACAGTAAACCCTTCATGCACAACTGTCAACCCCAATATAAGTTGTCTATGTCCTTTAATTACTGCATTTGGATTTGAGGCTGGCCACATGAGTCTTCCTTAAACTTTCATAGATCGGCATTGAAATTTATGGAGTTCCTTCACGTCTGCCGTGTATTTCATGATATATTTCAAATGGTCTAGAGAGGCTTTATGATTCTATAGCATATTACGAATCCGTGGGCGTTAAGACCCATGTTGGCTGACATTTCTTTGACATTTGCCAATGACAAGAGTTGATACTAGAGGTGGATTTATAAGCACCAGATTAGAACAAAACTTAACATCTCTTAATTGATATTCTCGTTAATCCTATAATTATCTCTCATAGCATTCATCGAAAATGGTATAGACAAACCCACAATGAACGTTGAAATATTGGGGATGGGTATCTAATCTTTGATCGTGGGAAGAAAACGTTTCTTAAAGTGGTCTACTATACCCTGGTTGANTAATCTTTGATCGTGGGAAGAAAACATTTCTTAAAGTGGTCTACTATACCCTGGTTGAACACGATAAGGTAATATTTTTGCATGTTTTCCGATTTCTTTGCATATCGACCATATGCATATAGTGTCCGATGGCATCTAATAAGCCTGCACAGCAGTCGGTTTTGAGCTTCAATGGCTTATATGGCGTACACCGTTAGCGTTACATTTAATGCTTCCAAGCCAACAGTGGATGTAAAGCACAATAAAATGGAATTATTTCAAAATTTTTAAATTGAATGGCGCATTTTTATTTCAACCAAATTCAAGTGCAAGCGTCAAAGTTAATTTTTGCTTTAGCCACGCGAACAATTTACGCTCAACTGGTTCTGTTTATAATTTAAATTAAAAAGAAACCCAAAATAGTCATAGCACGAGTGGAATAATATTTGCATGCCAGACTGGATAAACCAAAATGCAAATAAGAAATGGAAATAGCCACACCGACGCACTAATCAATGACCTTATATTAACTCAGATGTTGTGAAATGTTGTTGTCGATGCTTAAGATATACGCTTGAGATGGACGTTGGTGTGAACACAGTCATGGGCAATCTTTGGAGCACAATGTCTTTTGAACTCTTATGCAAATAAACTGTTGGTCGCAAAACGTCATTTGCCAATACAAAGTAACGACCAAAATTTGGTAATCTTCTGTTGAGTTCAATTATTTTGAAACGTATGTACAATGTCATAACGAAGAGATACATATTTACCGTTGGAATATACAGAATTGGATACATTGCATGAAACCGTTTTCCCTGAACTGTTTTTTTTTTTTTTTTGCCTGGTCTCTTCGAGTACGTATGTCATTTCTCCTCTTTTATGTTCTTTGATTTTTACCAGTACCTTTTCCCAAATGTTCTCATTTGCTTGAATACTTTTACAATATTTGCCTCCAGTAAAACCCTAAATCAAGAAAAGATTGATTTTAATTATGCCCATCAGGGAACCTTTACTGCCGATTTCATAGAAATTACCGCAAAAGCCACTTGCTTTATTGCATGCTGTTTGAATATGGCATGGTCGCATTTATAGATCACTCTTACACTGGGAAACTTCAGTAAAATCAGTAAATAATATGGGATATCTTTCATAGAACATTCTTTCCCGATTTCACGGAAAATAGTGAAAATGCCAAATGTTTCATCACATGCTACTGGAATTTTGTATAAAAGTATTGTAGCAACATAGCCATACCATTGTTATATTTTAGCGATATCGGTCCATAGTTTCGTACACTCCTGGTGTTTTTCAGATAAAAGTGAAAAGTAAAATTACGATTATCTCTTTGGTTGCAATAATGTGAGCCATCTATGGCACTTAGATGTTTCGAATTCATAACATCAGTACGTAATTAGACGGTTTTCCTTTTTCTCGGTGATATATGACTGGGTGTATTATGTGTTTGTGCAAAGTATGTAATACATAGAAACAATTGTTTCCGACAATAAGTTTCTCGTAGACATAGAATTCATAGAATGAAAAAAAAAATTCGATCGAACGATCTCCATCTGTCCGTCAGTCTGTCTGTCAACACGATAACTTGAGTAGATTTGGAGAATGATTTTGTAGAAAACTAGCGAAGGGCGACTTCGTCCGTTAACCAACTTGACGGTGAACGGAAGAAATCGGCCCATAACTTTGGGTGGGAAGTACCCGGTTGAAATTTTGTTCCTGATTTCAGGGAAATTAGTTTAAAAGTCAGGTATGTCATCGCATGCTTCTGAAATTTATTAATTCGGCATTTCCGCGTAATTGTCATATTATTCTACGAAATGATCGAAATCAGTTTATAATTATCAACATAATATCGATACTTCTGATTAGCGTATTATACCAGATTTTACTAGAATAATTAATAAAATATAATAATCTTTTAATTATTATTTTTTTATAATATTTTAATTAATTTTTTCTTTAATTATTGTCGTTTTGCATTCATCCGATCCCCTCGGAACTCCCTGGTATTTCTTTAAAGAATAACAGTATTTGTTGACAAATCGCTGGTTACATTAAAAAGTTTACAGAATATGACCACTGAAATACTTCAATGTTAAAACAAGTAAGAAAGTAACAGTATGCTGACAATATAATAGATGACACATACACAACGGTGTATTGCATCGACTTTCGAGTTCCACCCAATCATGCCCATTTGAAGTATATGCATACATAATATTTATATGAACTCACTAATGGAATTTCGTTGAATTTGATTGACGATAATAGCGAATTTAGCTAAAAACTCGCCATTGGGACCACATGTGTGGCTGGAGGTAGCTCTGGTTTTGTTCCAATCAAGTTCATTTTTTATAAACACATTGAACACAAATATTTTGACTGAATTATTAAATTTCGTTGTATTTTTCTGTCTACAGCGAAGTTTACATTAAATTCTCTTTGTAGATCATAAAGGGGTACTGGAGGTTCCTCTGAATTTTATCCATGCATGCTATTTTTAGTTCACATTTTAAATATAGTTGTGTTCATTCAGTAATGAAATTGAATTCAATTTGAGTAATATCTAAAGCCCTCTTTTCGTACTGGAGGTATTTCAGACTGTCATCCAGTCATACCCATTCGTAATTGACATATACATAATATTTATTTAAATTTTTTGAGTTTTATTGATGATTGTGGCAAATTTTGCTAAAGACTCTCCATTGAGAAACAATAGGTGTCCTATATATAGCTCACATAGGTGTTCTAGAGGTATATTTGATTTTCGTCAACTTAACTCATTTCCACTAAACGCATTGATCAAATATATTTATTGTTGAATTTGAATGATTATTGGGGATTATACCTTATAACCGGTTTTCATTCTTGTTTCTAATAAAAGTAAGAACATTTATTTCAAATGAATTATAAATTATATTTCAATTTAATCGAGTCGTGTTATATTTCTTACAAAACCCAGTTTCTGTAACACATGTCTGTGTGTGGGGAAGTTCGTCTACATTTCTTCCAATTTAGAGCACAATAGCTCCCAGGTCCCAATTTTGGGTGAAAAGGTGTACTGAACTCGAAATTTCGATCGAATCTTGGTTTAATTGAAAATGTGGTTATAAAATTTGTCATGAAATATGTGAGCCAAATTTTGTAAATCTAGGATAAAGGCTTCTTTCTGGCTTTTGCTAACGAACAGACGGACTTACAGATGGGCATGACTAGATCAATTTCTGCAGAACCTGTCAGTATATATTGTTCCTCTAAGAATAATAAGCATATGATCAAAAGTTATATACATACTATTCATGGTGGAAAATACCGTATTTTTTTTCTAACGTATCAGTAAGTAAATGAATAATGGAACCCTCTTGCAGAACACTAAACCATCAGGTACAAGTTGTTCATAGTACTTAAGCATGGACGTTTTCAAGCTCTATTCAGAATACATTGAGTGTGGTCGAGAGGAAAATCGAATGTAAGATATATGAATATATATGACGATCACAAATGGCGAACCCGGTAGAATTACCAGTTGAATGAAATGTACAGCGATAGCGACTTATACAAACTCAGCTTGGTCATAACGCTCGAACGGTAGATAGATAGATAGAAGAAGAGGTCGACGAAGCCGCCGTTAGACTGACAAGATGTTGCATGGAATCTCAACGCTAGGTATTCTGAATTAGCGCATACACGTNTTCGTATGAATGAGTCAGAAACAGTCTTGCTTTCAAGCCAAGCGGTGATAGTCGAAGAAGAGGTCCTCGAAACCTGCGTTAGACTAACCAGATGTTGCATGGATAGTCTACGCTAGGTATTCTGAATTAGCGCATACACGTAATGGAAGACTGGTACCAAATAATTGCTACGCTCAAGGATGCGTAAGGTTGTATGTACTTCACCTTGCTCATAACGCTCGTATGAATGAGTCAGAAACAGCTCGTAAAGGTCTTGCTTTTAAGCCAAGCGGTGATAGTCGAAGAAGAGTTCGACGGAACCTGCGTTAGACTAACCAGATGCTGCATGGATAGTCAACGCTAGATGTTCTGAATTACCGTATACCTGTAAAGGAAGACTGGAATCNCATAACGAAAGAGGGCTTGGAACTTAATTCTGGCAAGGACTATCTTACAATTTTGTTTTTTTTTAAGAATTGGGAGGAATCAGCTATNTGTAAAGGAAGACTGGAATCACACAATTGCTACGCTCAGGAATGCATCAGGTTGTATGTACTTCACCAGGTAAATAAGTATATTTTCGGTAGAGGGCTTGGAACTTAATTCTTGGAAGGACTATCTTACAATATTTTTTTTTTAAGAATTGGGAGGAATCAGCTA
>JXOS01008140.1:0-14265 GCA_001015075.1 Cirrula hians
ATTATATATATGTTTTGATCAGTATTCCAAAAGTCTATTGAAATGCATCTATGCTGAAGAATTTTAATTTGGTACGGCGTGAGATTTGGAATGTCCATGAATGCAGGAGCAAATCAAATCATCTACCATAATATTGGACCTTTCCTCATAATCATTATAATCCATTTCAGAAGAAGGAATTTATAACCTTTCAAATTTTGTTTAAATTTAATAAAATATAAATAGAAGCAGTTAGATCAACTGACTGTGTACCTACGACTTATGCAGGAATAATCATTGCATGTCTGTGTCAGTAACGGTGCTTGAGCCATTGGATTTAATGCTCATGGTTTATGCATCTATGGTAAGTAAAACGGGTACACAACTGAATGAACACATTTCCGATGCAAAACTTCATTTGCATATAGAAAGTTTTCGATATAAATTGCTCTCAGGACCCGGAAATGGAACATAGAAGAGGCGTTACCTTAGAAACTTTTGTTTGAATGGCATAAGGATACAGAAGCATTTTGGGTCGATGCTATTAAAATTTTAATTTTAAACAAAATCGATCAGTAACGTCGGACACCTTCTATTGGAAGTTTGGTTCACGTTTGCATAATTGCAAAATTCAAAGACCGATCTGCAACCAGTAATATTGTATTCTCATTATATATGAATAGATATTGCTAAAACAGAACGCAAATTCAACTTCTGCTTCTGTGTGTACACTGTGGTAGCATTCGCCCATAAGCAATAAAATACTTTTGTGAAGACGTGGTAAAAGGCTTTGCAAGAATTTTTAAAATAAAATATAAATATATTTGAGCTGTTCAGAGGCTCAAGTTAGTGAGTGGCACTACCTTTCGAGGCATTGTATTTGCTGTTTCTATGGCGTTGGTTTTTTACCCTGCACAAAATAATAAACACAAATGCAATCGGATATCGGTGTAGTGAGCTATCTGGACTACCATAATTAAGTTTATTTTGTTGTTTTTAATTACAACTGATAAAAAGCGCAATTGCTGAAAATAAAAATGCAACCGAACAGTGAACTTGCAAAACTTCTTCTATTGGTTTAAAAAACAGAAATGATGAAAAAGTTCGAACGTAGTGGTTCAACTGACGACTGGTGATGAATCATGGAAATTTGGGCATTAGTTAAAAACAAAATTGTAATCGTTCGTGTGGTATCCGAAAACATGTCAAATCCAACAAAACCAACCGCCAAAGTGGTATCATTCCCCCTCAGCACTCTCTCCGGCATTGAGCTTTCACACATCTCGTCAAGCAGGAATTTTTCTGAGAAGTCAAAACACGAACTGATGACTCATCCTGTACACAGTCCTGATTTGGCACGTAATGACTTCTTATTTCAGAATATTAGTGTTGGCACCTTATGACTTTTTTTCCTTTTAGAATATCAAAGTTAAACTGCATGGTGAACGATAAACACGGACCGAAGAACCAGTTAAGGCAATTCAAAAGCATGTTTTCAATTTTTGCACAGAAGGAATGGAACAACAACTATGACAAATGACTTGAACGAATGGAAAAGGGTAACAACCATCAAGGGGTCTCTCTTGCATAAAAATAAAACCATATTCAATGTAAATTCTTTGGTCCAAAATATAAATGGTACACCTTGTATTACCAGTTCACTTTTTACAAAGAACACACAATAACCGAATTCGGAACGTATCCTGATCGCAGACAGATAGACAGCTGGACATCGGTCTATTGAATTTTTGTTTGCGTTCCTTGCATATCTCTTTTAGATATATCTATTTGGAAACGATTATTTGCACGCATTTCATATTTTGGAGAAACCCATAATACCCTTAGTCAATTGACTGGTGGATCTGAGTTAACGTTGGGTCAGGCTGACAGACGATTTATAATTGTACGAAAAATTTTCGAGATTGCAGAGCAAAGCAACTGTGAATGTCCCAGGACTTTGACACCTGATCCTGGCATATCCTGAATGTACTATGATTTTCTGGATACACGGTGCACTCAGTGGGTGCTTTAGCTGCACGTCGACAAGTGTTGGAATATCGTACCTTGACAGCTGTAGTGAAAAGCAGGATAATTCCTTGTTGTATCTCAGTTCATGGTGCATGTGCTTAAGCGGAGTTGGGAGAGTATATAATATAGTACAGGTATAGTATATTGGTATACAATATATAGTAGTACCCCATGGAGTTCCATCCCCCTTCTTGCCTGGTCATGCGTTATTTTGTTCCCCATATTCCCTCGAGAGTGCTCGCAGTCTTTGAAAGTTTTCGATGTGCCCCTGCTGGTTGCTATGGTTTTCAATAAGTTGTCCAATATTCCGTGTTCATGTGTGTCACTTATACAGCTTTCAGGGCAGCAAGAATTTCCAGTTGAAAGCAGTAGTAGTGGCTCGCAATCTTTATAACCTTTCGAAGATAAGTTCCGGGCAGTATAGCCCAGGTCCAACCCCGATTGCCGTCTTTTATCCGTCTGTGCAGAAGCTATACATTTTAGCTCCACACACCAGTGTCGTTTTCCAGGTTTCAATTTTGTTTGTGCAGGTGATCATGCAAAATCCAAGCATGACACCACCATGTCCATACCATTGAAGGAGGATATGTATGTAAATTCACCCGCCAACATCTGTAATTTTGCCGATTTGGCCTGAGGAAATTTGGCAAAAAATTCTATCGGTGGCAGGTTGAGTATAAAGTTCAATGCCACAGTTGGCGTTGTTCTCTGAGCACCGTTGATGCATGTTGCCGCATTTCCATGTCAAATGGTTTGAGTATATATCTTGCTTATGGAGAGAGTTGAACCATGCGATTACGCTTAGAACAAAATGGGTCTTGCAATAACATTTCATAAGACGATGTGAATGGTCCTCAGTCGAACATAAAAATAGAAATAAAATATTTATGACTGAAAGTGATATACAAATAAATAGGTCTTTATCTTGGGGACCAAAATTAATGCCCAAAATCAACATAAATTATATGAGCTTGTGGCCATCATGAATAAATTTGTAGGCATGATTTCATTTTTGAAGCTCTCAAGATTTCAGGAAGTGGAGAAACACAGAGAACTCTCTTTCGGAACTACGTACATACTTTCGAAAGAAAAAAGCTAATTTTTATAAATTGTGAAATTTATTTATTTGGAATACCCTACCCAGGTTAGGTATAAAAAACTTGAGCATAAAAGCGACAACTTCACAATTTGTAATTAACGCCTAAAGGTATGCAAAATTAATTGCAACGCGGAATAATGTACAAAAAAGTAAGTTGCTGCCAAGCTCTTCGCCCATTACCAGCTCCATACAGTATACCGCGCTTATGCTAAACCAAACTGTAAAATGGCACGTGAATCAATGCGTCGTATTTCATACAAATTACACAAGTCAAACACGTTGCAACGTATTACAGCACATGCCGTACCACAACGCTGTTTTTCGGAGTATCGCATTTGATAAACAAAATAAAATTACCAATTAAACAGCTGTCGTAATAACAAAATATACAGTTAACCCTTCTTCTTTAAATAACGCATTAACGGTAAAATGCGGTACCCAAAATGCGGAAATTTGCTAACAACGCTACTCTAACACCGCGATTTTTCCGCTAACTTTCTTTGCAATGGACTTATTTTCAATTATTTAATATTTTAATTTAAAACAAGATCGATGAAATATTCGGTTAAAATCGACTATATAATACCCATGAGCCATCCAAAAAATGCTAAAAATATTACAAGAACACAAACTTTAAGTAAATCCCGATGAAAATAACTATAATTATCAAATTAAAGTAAGATCGGAGTTAAGCCGCTTATGCTTATGCTTAGTATCCAAAATTACAGACTGATTTCGCTAATGAAAAATTGTCTAAGTAACAAATTTCAGAAGGTACGATACCTGTTGTTCAAGCATAAATTCGTGCAATCGTGGGTAAATATTCTCAATTTCCAACTTATTCCATAACTGATTTCCTACCTCACTACACTCAATAATGAAATTCCTTAATTTTTCACTACAAATTTGCTTAATTAAGACCCTTTAAAGTCCTCATAGGTGTACTTCCTCTTAAATTCAATCAATTATTTTAAATCTGATATACTTGATACTTACGACCAATTTGGGCTTAAAATTCTGCATTGCAAAAGTCCTGGTTTCTAATTGTTGTTAATAGTTGGATGGTTGGACGGATATGGCTGATCACTTTGCCAATTTCACGGATATAAAAATAGTTTTCAATGTATGTAAGCGAAGAATTTCATTTAGGGAGCTTTATAAGCATCTGTCAATATACTGGGAGTATTATGGGATTGTAAAAAGAACATAAAATGAACAAATAATAATATCCGAAGAAATGGCTCTTGGCGATATAAATAAAGACTGTTTTGGAAATACTGTGAAATCGCTCAAACTCGCAAAATTCAGTAGCTTGAGATGAAACACTGGCTTTGATGGTAATTTCCGTGAAATTGCGAGTTAAAGTCTATGAGAGGTACGAGAATGACCCAAAAAAACTGTCATATCATAGTTTTCGGTGATACACGTGGCTTTTATGCTAAGTTCCGTGCAATCGGAATTATTAATCATATTGTAGGAGCTCGTATATAATAAAATTTTTCACTATTAAGACAACGACCCAATCCTGCTTATAAAAGAAATTTGAACAGCATGCAATGACCCACATTAGGTTTTTATTGATACCCATGAAATCGCGTGTAGAAGTTCTATAGAAAATTCGCGAAATTATTTACCGCTTTTGCTGAAATTTTACAACATTATGACAATAACGCGTCTCTGCTTTGAAACAGCATTTCAGTAGCATGCACTGAAACATCTAGCTTTTTTATTGAATTCATCTAAATCGGGTCTAACCATACTATTGGATTTACCTGAAATTATTGAGCGATTTTGCTTTAATTTGACAATGTTATAGATTCCATACGCAGTTGCAATAGCATGCAGCATCTGGCGTTTATGCTTATATCTGTGAAATCTGAGAAATCGTTGAATGGGTGGTAACCGAAATTATGAACGGATTTGACCCTTTCTGTCTGTCATCCTGTCTGGGTAAATTTATTATATTTTAGTTATTGCCTGTGTCTTGTTAATGCGATGACGATTTGCACGAGCTAGTAAACTGAATCTATAATGTCGGGTTACTTCTATATACTCAAAACCTGTTTATAGTCACGCTATTTGAGTTCAAAAATTTGAGTTATCGATTCATCAGTTCGGTTACATTTCTTCGACCATCAGTCTTTATAGAATCTTCGTTTCAAACAAATGGGCGTAATCGTTTAAATATATCAAATACGAAATACTCATCAATATCTAATAAGTAAATAACATTGATTCGCATTATTGAGAGGTCCCTATCCAAGTACAGAAAAAATTACTTTTAATTCATGTTTTTTTGTGAAGCTTACAATATATGGTTACAGAAATGGATGATCTAAGCAAAACTCTGAAATTAATCTACTGGAAAAGTTGTAGAATATGGTCACGCGAAAATGTCCCTTAAAGGTGTGCGAATCAATCTATAATACCAACAAAATAAATTCGTAAAATTTTGAATGAGGCATATTTCGTAGTTGGACCTCTGTCGATCTTGCTTAACTCTTAATGTGGATTCAGTATAATTAAAGATAATTGTGCTTTTGCTTTTTATGGATCCTGTTTGTCTATGGACCTCATTACTAAAAAAATATACACTTTGAGAAAAACCTTCATCTAAGCGTTTTTTTCTGAATTTTTTATATGTTCACTGTAAGTTGTTTAAGTTCCTTTAATTTAATGCTTATATTATTTTTTTTTTATACTCATCACTCATAGACTGAGAAATATTACGGGTTTGTGCTTAGTATATAATGCATAGATATAATCATTTCCAACAATATATTTCTGTAAGTCGTATCCAAAGAAGCAGACAAGATCGATCGAATAGATGATCACAATTGTCTACATGATATAATACCCATCAGGAATTCAATATATAAGAGCAACAATATATATATTAAGAAATTACCAAATTTCAGTAACTTCCGACAAAACTACTCCAATTTACTGAATAAGGTATGAGCGGAGACAAAACACATTGACGAACTCTCCAAAATTTTCGATTAATTTCGCTCATTTTGTAGAGTAAGCTGACAATAAAGTGGAAATTTCCAAGTTACAAATTTCAGTAGCATGCGATGAAATACCTATCTTTTAAGCTAATATCCGTGAAATCGTAGTTATACACCGATTTTGTTCAAATTGGGTATTAACCTAAAAATGCTTCTATACCAAATTGAAGAACAAGAAGAACAGCGGTAGAACACTCTGATTTTATGCTTCGATACCATTTCTGTAATATGCAATTAAGGAATCGTATCTTATGCTTCTAATCGTAAAATCGGGAGAAAATGTTCTGTGGGAGGTACTAGATCAATTTTGCTTCAATAGCTGAATGTTGTGTTATTGTGGGTTTTTCATCGCCTTGTACTGGAATTTTGTTACTTGGACATTTTTACGGAAACCACATATTACTCTACGATATCTGAATAAGTCTAAAGAATACTTCACATAGTTGTATTCCCTTTTTAACTTAATGGATTTACTACTTCTTATAAATTGAAAGACTGATGGGTAAAAATGGGGAAATTTGGCTTGGCCAATACATCGATCTTGTTTTTTTCTGTGTTTTTATACTAGTCACCAATGAAATTCGTAAAAAGCCGTTCGGCTAGAATTACCAAATTTGTCATTTGTTGGCTAGAATTTTTAAAGTGGGTTAAGATCGGAGCAATACTTCGGATATAGTCAGTACAACGATTTACTCAAAATTAGATACTTAAGATTGAGACTTAGGTGGCTAACCATGGCATCTAAGCGTATCTGAAAATTGGCCAAGATTGCAAGAAAATCATCTAGTACATCTAGTACAGCTATATGGTGCCAATAGAGGCTCGTTATCATTTAAATTGAGTGAATATTAATATGATCAATGTGTGTACCAAAATATAAGCAAAATTGATTGAAAAGTAGATGTACTTACAGTACACCTCTGTGGTCCGATAATGGCGTTTACGGCAAATTTGGCTAGAAAAATTTTGCGAGATCATCGAAATTTTATTATTGAGTTTTCATAATTATGATCAATGTGTGTACCATAAATGCACATGATTGGATGAAACTCAGAGATACCTTCAATATACCTCTGATCCCAAAAGCGGCATGTATATCATCGTTGGCCTAAGCCGACTTTAACTTTCTTTTGTGTGTGTGTTTTTTTTTTTTTTTTTCGTAGACAGTTTATGAAGATTACCAGTCTTTGGTTTCTGTTCCTTTCTATATCGATTATGATCGATTAAATGGAGTGAAATATTTTGATTATAGTGTTAGGAGAAATAGGGACAGAACAAAGAAAATCTTGAACCGATTATCTAGAAAAAGTGGTCGCAAAATGAGTTGCTTTTATTGGCCTCTTCGCATAAATTGACTTGGCGTGTGGGAATTTTCAAGATCGTACATCTACGGACGACAAATGTTCGTACATTGTGAGAAAATATCTATAGGCAGAATATGTTTTACAAAGAGAACCAACTATATTATGCATTTCTCTATACATATATATATTATTATTTTTGTTTTTGGAGAATGAAGATCGGTCTAGCAGACATATAGTGCTGACTTTGTACCATNTTCTCTATACATATATATATTATTATTTTTGTTTTTGGAGAATGAAGATCGGTCTAGCAGACATATAGTGCTGACTTTGTACCATCAGGTTATCATTTATTCCGATCTTTGCTAAACTCTTTGTCTGATAAAAATTTCGATAATTAAGTGACAGTTCTCGCGCACTTGGTTCAGTTTTTTGTCCATAGAAATCAGAAGTTATAGTATATATATAGTATATCCTTGATTAATGTTCATTTATTTGATTAAAAATAAACATTTGGGTAATTTATTTTTCGGACAACCCAACAATGCTTAGTTCTTTGTAGCTATGGGTATTTGTAATTGCGGACAGATCTGGTTCATTCGTAAGAGGGTTTCTAGAGGCAATAAAAAATCTGTTCAAATTATTATTACACAGACAGATGGACGGAGAGAAGGACAGTTGGGCATAGGCACGTCGCTCAGTTGATTTTATATTTTGTTCGCTTCAATGAATATACCTTGAGAAGATAGTAGGTGAAAACTATTATAGTGCATCACGTATTTGGCACTCACCCAAACTGAACGCAGTCTTTGACTGATGGGTATAATTGTGGATCAAACTACCCAGTTCATAGGTATATCTAGAGCTTGCAAATAAATTTTTCTTTAAATAATGGTCTAGTTCATAGAAAATCGGTTGTTGTGTATGTTTACAAAAAATATTTTTGCTTCCCCTTCGATTGCGAAGACAAGAAAAATTCGCAGTTGCAAATTGTGTTAATTGCTTTGCATTATCAGCGTGCAGTAGGCTTGGACAGAAAGGAAAAAAAATGTGCTTGCCACTTTATCGGATGTCAATTACGTTTAGGTCTTGATCATGGTACATGCCTAATTGTTGTTAGTATGCATGTTGAACTTGTGATTGTTGTTTACTGTGTAATTTTATTTTATTTTTGTTGCTTTGGTTTTTTGTTTATAATTTATTCGAGCAATATTGCAACAAATGAAAAACTGTTTGCAATTCTCTTATCAAGCCCACAAATCGTAGACAATTACAAAAAAAAAAAAAAAAAAATAAAAACGTTTTGATAAAAATACAAAACACGTTGCACGTTGCGGCATCGGCCGACTAGCAGATCAGCTACGCTGAAGTGCCACAATGTGCGAGTCATACCATAATGTGGGTGGACTGTTGTTACGGCGTAGGGGACAGTAGCAATGCCTTGCTATTTGAGCAAATATCACTCATAAGCATTGTGTGACTGCGTCGCTCTATGCGTCAAAGCTTGCAAAGCGCATTCAAGAATCGTTTTGACTCGCAGATGATTTTTAATTTTCGTTTGCACTTTAGTGTGTTTTTTTTCTTCTTCAAAATTTTTCATTTTGTTAAATTTTTAATCTCTCTTCGAATTGTTCATTACCGAGTTACTTTTTAATTATTCAGTTGTTATTAAAAAATTTGCGCTGAAAAATGTGTGCCAGCAGCAGCATCGCTGCTGGCATAGTGGAATAGTTTATAAATATGTTGCTGCTTGCTGTATGCTGATAAGTTTATTCACGCATTGCATCGTAAAGCCCTACGCCAAAAGCAAACATATCCAATTGTATTTGGAGCTGTAAGGAAAAGAAAACCGAAAAAATAACACAAGCCAAACGAAACGTTGAAAATCTATGAAGACATGAGTTGCATCTTGTTAATGCTGTTGCCCATGCTGGGCAGTATCGTGAGCGCGGTAAGTTCCTGCAAGTCACTGCACCGAAATTTTATTAATACAACCGTAGTTGGCACAGGCATGGCCGAATATGGACGTGAATCTCGCATCTGCTGCAGTAACCGCTTGCCAAGGACTACACGGCGCGCTACTACCGATACCCGGCTCATGCAGCGGTTTCTATATGTGCCAACAAGGGAGCGCTATCGCCAGCTCTTGCGGTGAATTTTATCGCTTCAACGCTGAGAAAGGCTTTTGCGACCATCCAGCCAATGTTGTCTGCAAAGATCATAATCCAACGCTGCACGAACAACTGACCCAGCAAGCGGATGAGCTAAACAGTCAATTTAACAGTGTGTTGTTGGATGAGGCTCTGATTCGCCAGCCGAAATTTCCACTGCCAAAACCGATACATCCCGATGAAGTAAATTCAGATGCGAGCGCTGGTAATATTTGTGTGGGCCAGTTGGACGGCGTGCAATTTCCAAAAGCGTTCGCCTGCGAGCAATTCTATGTCTGCATACAGCAGAATCCCTATCGGCGCACATGTGCGTCAGGAACACACTTCAGTGCTGCGCTGAGCGATTGCGTAGAGCCCGTGCAGGCGCTGTGCCCTTGGTATCAGCCAAAGCCGGAGAAACCAAAAGGCAAGCCCAATTTGGCAGACCTGATATGCGTTAATGCGCCGCAAGGCAGTCTGGTCGCTCACAATGCCGACTGCGGCAAATTTTTCTATTGTCATCATGCTTTACCGCTAGAAATGAAGTGCCCCAAGGGCTTGCACTTCAGTGCCACACATCGGGTCTGTGTTTGGCCGCAACAGGCCTCATGTGTGAAGTTGTACCGTAATACAAAACTGTAAGTGCTTCAGAAGTACACCAAGTGGGCTGCGCATTTTTCAATAAATTTTGCAACTAAAAAAAAATTAAATCGCGCTATATATGTATAGGCCTAGAACTGCTGCACAAAATGTTTGATTGAATATTTCTCATAGCGTTAAATTATTTTGCCTTATGTCGTGGGCTCGAAGGAAAAATTCCTCTCGCCATGGTGCACAGCACAAATGATGTCAATACAGAGGCACATGAATACGTCGGTCACGGTGGACCATATGTCGAAAGCCACGTGCAGTTTCTATGATTTGATCTTCAGCTCCACAAGTTCTATCAAGTAAATATATTGGATGGTTTGCATTTGGCATAGAACAGTTGCGCTGAAAAATTAGTAGTTCAGTATAGACAAATTAAGGGATCACCTGCGAGGTTGGATTGGCGTTTTTACCGCTCCGTCAGTTTTTGAATACCATTTTTGTAGTACGATATATCTTTAGCCTTAATATAGGCCTTTGTTTAGACGATTAACTTTTTATTGGTGCTAAACACCTTTCCAACCGGCATTTTCTTGAGATCTGGAGAATTGTGTGAATCCGCTTGTAATAGTCGCTGTTATTGTTTCCCATCTCCCAATTTCAGGAATATAATATCTTGTGCATCCTGGCATGAAATTCTTATTTATTTTCTTCAAACTGATAAAAGTTGCGTCATTCAAAATGCTCTATCGGACAAACTGATATGCGGAAAGCTATTACATGTGTATATGAGTCCGTTGAAGCAAAGGGTTGACTAAAAAGCATATGGGTTTAATACTAGTAGCGCCATTTGTGTCGAAAAATTATAAAGAATTGATAATAACGAAAGTTCCCTTAGAGGAATTAGCTAAACCTTTTTTTTGCGTTAAGTTGGCAACACTGCTGTCTGTACAAATGCTGATAGCCTAATTTGTTGTATGGTTTGTTTACTGTACTCGAAATTTTCTGTGCATCAATGCGACATTTAGAATGAATATAGATATAGAGCGCCGACTTTGTGTCTAATGTAACAATGACAATATTGAATTGTCTACCAAATCAGAAGACCTAGGCTGATTTGAAAATGTGCGCGTAGTATTGATAATAATGATTTTAAAAGTGGTTGGTCCCACGAGCTAGCCATCAATATCTTCAGCTCAAGTTAACATCGCTAATGTCAAGGAAATTCATTTAAGAAATTTAAATTTTCGAGTGATATTCGCCGATAATTCGAAAAAATTCTTAATATTCTCAACGAGCGCATCGTAATGAAATGCATCACTTTTTCAGCACCTGGGAAGTCTTTTATTGCTAATGGTTTTTGGGCAAGCACTCACTACATGTATACCCTTGTTTTTGACTTCAAATCAGACTTACTGCTCTATTGTCAAATTAACGTTTCGAACCACATCGTCGTGAGCACTAAAGCTGAATCGACAAAATGCGTATTTAAAGTGCAGTGTTCATTGAATTCATTGCATTGGCATAGGTGTATTGCATTGGACGGAAAAGGAATTAGGATCCTTCAATGAATACATTCAGATTTTGTGATAAACTCTCATCACTTTTGTTCCTTAACACAATCAGAGTTCTCCAAAATTGAGAACTTTGATTTCAATTGTTCCCTAAAGATTGCATTTAAAATTTTCGAGACGACCTGAACTTCTTCTCTTAATTTTATACTTTCAGCAGGTATGCAATAATACGGTTAAGGTTTTAACACCTACGAGACCATTAGCCACAAATACCTATGTACTCGTTAGCGCGGTGAGTTATGCGACTATGAAATTAGGTCCAATTGACGTAGACTATGGTTTAGTTATAAAATTATCAGAAGTGCCCCGCTGTCGCTTCTAGTTAATAATTCAAATGTCTCAGATTCTTTTTTTTATTTTTAAATTGGAAACAAACTTTATCGCAGCAAGCAGTTACGCATTTTCTATTTCATGAGAAACATTTTGAAAATTTGCTATCAGCCATAAGTGCTGTCGAGCATATGTCACGTGCCCATAAGCGAGAATGGTTGATTTAAATTCGAACGATGTTTTGAAAACTCAGGAGTCTTCCCTTGACATTAAGGATTAACAAAACTTCACTTCGCTGCTGTTGAGGGAAGATTTATCAATCGAAATTGCCCTCAATCAATGAGTGACGCATCACAAATTCGCCTAGTGCCTGAACGTGTTGCTACAAGCCAAGAGTAGTAAGTTTTTACGTCCGAGACAATAGTACTTATCTTAAAGGTTGTTGGCCGCTCTTTTACATAGGTAAAATCCATTTTGCCACATGGGCATACTGGCAGAGATGCTGATTCCAATCAGGTAATACTTACAGCGTTCTTAAAACATGTCCTATTGAATCCGTTCTTCTTTCGATTTGGTACCATTTAAATTTAGTAAATTTTTGGGTACAAGCATCCGCATGAATTTGAGCAATTTTTTGTCGCTTGCTATATCTCGTTTTGACGTGTATAAAGTCAAGTCTCACAGTAACAGTAATAGAGGGTAGTTGTGAACTTTTTAACCAAGAAAGCTAATGAAACACTACATGTTGTACTTTTCTTCTTCAATTTTATTTTACTAAGATGCAATTTGATAAACTTTATAGTGTTCTATGGTATTTATGCACAATTGAAAGCATTTGGCCAGTCGCAGACCTTATTGATAGGATTGTACATTAAGCTTGAGCTACATTTGCGTGGAACCTCACATTCACATTGACAGACGACGTAGTCGGCGCTACATTCGTCTGTGCTGCTGGGGAATGTGATGCCGTCACGTTGGCCTACACAACGACCACCATTGTTGCAATGAGTGCCCGACGGTCCGGCATGTGGTCCGCTGGGTGCTTGCGAAGGCCATCTGCATTTTGCATTCTCGGGGAAATCACACATGCCATCAGCCTCATTGTATTGCAGGTTGTTTGGGCAGGTCATAATGATTTCTTTGCCACTGCGACAGATGATATACTTTTGGCACTCACCTTCTTTAGGAAATTGCCCAGATCCTGTATCGCAGCATACGCCAGTACATAATGGGTTTGGTGGTGGAACGTTCGTAGGTCCTGGGGTTTGCGTTGGTGATAGAGTTGGTGCAATTGTTGGCCTTAACGTCGGAGAGATGGTTGGTTTATTAGTGGGTCCTGCTGTTGGGGTATCTGTTGGTTTGATACTTGGGCCATCCGTCGGTGCAACAGTTGGCCTTTTTGTTGGGCCATCCGTGGGTCTGGCAGTTGGGCGAACAGTGGGACCTGCAGTTGGTGTATCTTCTGTGGTTCCGTTAGTTGGGCAATCAGTAGTTCCGATGGCTGGACCATCAGAGGGACCTACAGTTGGTGCAGCAGTCGGGCCATCAGTTGGTATGGTGGTAGGTTGAATAGTTGGTCCATTAGTGGGCTTGGCAATGGGTGAATCAGTTGGTTTAGCAGTTGGTCCATCGTTAGGTCTGGAAGGTGTTACGGTAACAAAGGGTGCCTTGGTAGATCCCTCCGTAGTTCCAGGAATGAGTGTTGTAGCACTACCTAGTTCATTACAATCTGTGGTAGAAGGTCCGCTGCTTGGTTCATTTGTTGGCGGCATAGTTGAACTTTCAGTTGGGCCACAACAGACATTGCAATCGCAGCCAAAACACTGATCTACTATCTGCTTGGAGCAGCCAGCATACAGTGGCAAATCACACATTTCCAGTGCAGCATTAAAATGTAAGCCTCTGGGACACTCAGCAATGGCAAAAGCTTGCGTTCCATTGCAAATGTAGAATTTATTGCAGGTCAATGGATGTGGGAAGCGTTTTCCAATTTCATGAATAGAGCATCGTGCAGCATAAGAACTACCGATAAGCAAGGGCCAGATTATGGCCAACAGTGTAACTGCAAATGCAAGAATCCGATATAAATTCCAATGTTCGATTTCATTCCGCGAAACATACCTTTCAGCATTTTCCTTTTCTCTGCGTGGTGGCCTGTCACGGGAGCTCTCGCAATTTGAAATGAAGCTGGCTCGAATTATTCTATATAAATGCCTTTGTGTCCATGAGTGCTGTTAATTAATTTTTTTTTTTTTTTTTTTT
>JXOS01008220.1:0-16976 GCA_001015075.1 Cirrula hians
CTAAAAGAGCTCAAATTCCTTTTTCATCATGCCGATTTTGGTAATATTTATTTTTGTTTCTCTCTTGTAAAGAAATTACTGTGTAAAATTAATCTACCAGTTGCAATACTTTTCTGGTACCAATCTAAAATTATAATATTTGTTGTACCTTGTTATTTTAGTGTTCAGGTATGGGATTGCGTCATCTTTTTCCCATTCCAAAGTGAATTTTTACTTTGGGTGGCATCTATCTATAAATATCGTCCAGATCTCTGTAATGTCCATTTTTTTGGCTATTAATAATATGTCATCTACGTACTTTGTGATAAATTTTATATTTATTCCTATGTTTTGGCAATCTGTAATGCTCATAACTTAAGCGAAGATGATTACAACATTTTTATTCAAAAACAAAATATTTTACAAAACTACATATCAAATAATGCACTCAATATATACAATCCAAAATTGTCAAAAAATAAAAGAAGAGACGTTTAAGAAATTTAACATTGTTATCATTCATGATGAAATATTAACGCAGTTGCTCCTAGACCCAAATTTTGGGAAAATAGGTCTACACGAGGTACCCGAATCAATATGATCGGAACTTAAAGAAATTCAGGCTTCGATCTAAAATTTTTTCAAGAACGTCTTTGTAGTTTTTGTTTTCGGACGGACTGATATGATCAATTCTTGTGGGTTTGCTGATCATATTCTTTCACCAAACACAAATATTTTGAAACTTTATTTTTAATTAAAATTTAAGATCAAAAGGATCATTAAAATTAATAGAAAATTACAACAAAATCAACAAGTTCTATTCAACTTAATAAAATAAAACAATGTATATTTTTGATATACTGTTTGTTCAGAATTGGTAATATCACGGAAATGGTGGTCGGGAACGGCCGAATAAACAATGATAGGGAAACACAAAAATCAACTACAATGGGCTGTTTCTTTATAAATGTTTTTTATTGAATTTTCCCGACGATGTGCAGCGTCTAGCCGCGCCTTGATTATGCACACGTACTGTTGTAAGATGATTTATTTTTTATTAATGTCGAGTCGCTCTTGCGTGTACATACATCGGCATAGCGTGAGCGTGGCTCCGCTAATGTGAGAGCGTGAGCATAGCTCAGCGAATGCGTTTTGCAAGGGACTAGCAATCACAATAATTTTTACAAATGTGCCGCTTAATGCATATCGCATGTAAATATCGCGTCCTCCTTACAGTATTACAGCAATAATAATGCTGAAATTTAAAGGTTACCGGGTAAATAATTTTTGTTCTAATGGTGTGTTGTACTCGCTTTCTTACTGCGTTGTGTTGCGCGTCGAAAGGTGTTTATTTTTACAAAGAGATTTTGACAGATTTTGACTGTTTCCGTGCGAGATCATTTAAGAGTACTCTGTTCTTTATAGCGAGTTAAACAAAAGTTACGTTAAATCACCGGGACTCGCAATGCTCAAGTGGCAAAGCATCGCTAGACCTTAGGATCTACCTCGATGTTGAGGTGAAAGCATCACTTGCATTATGGAAAACTAATCATATAAGAGCAATACTATTTCTTTACCCAAATCAAAGTCATTGAGATATTTTTCTAAATAGCATTAACATACTGAGCTCTGTTACTTTAATTCATTACCTTGCACAAGCAATGCTGTCTTTGTAATTTTCACTGCATTAATATCATGCTAAGTTTTTAATGGCCAGTGATGCGACAAAAACAATGTCATAGTTTGCCCACACAATTGTGCAAGTCATCCTTGGTGCGTTACCCGCTACGAATTGGCCATATGCACCTTTGTTTTAGTTTGCTTTAACAACCGATCCATCGCACGATTGCATTTCACTGCATTACGGAATTTATCTTTCGGATGGGTTCTAGATATTGATGAACTAAATGGAGATTATGGAGCCAAACTAAAACTAAAGTACGGATAACTTTCTGCTGATTTACTACCACTTGTAGTTGCGGGGTGAGCCAAGATCTGTATACCTGGAAGATAATATGTATTGGCATGTTGAATCTGAAAACATTCGCCGAACCACCCTTTGCACTCAAAGTCCTATACAAGAAGGAAGGTCCGGGACGGAGCCACATTACAACTAGGTATTGCCTAAAAAATTAAATAAATATAACTAATTGCTGCTAATTCCATCTCAATTACAATAATAACTTATATGCAGCAGAAAATTATTTATAATAGCACGAGCAATGCAATATTAGTGGTTGATCTACACGCCAACAATTTCATGCACTGACGCAAAAACAAATGCGTTGCGGTACTTATGCACACTGCTAACCTGATGGTTCAAACTGCAATACGCAAGACGTGTTGGGGACCTTTGTATAATAATTTCTTTTGATAGTTTATTTCCCATTAATTTTAGAGCTTTTTGTACTCCCTGCAATAAAAGTAATATCTAATTAAATTTTTTTTAATACTTAGGGAATTTTTCGTGTGATTATTATGTCAAACCCAACCAAATTTTTCTGGATCAAATGACTTGTTATTTCAAGAATGTCACGGTCAACGAATGTGAGGTTCACGCTTGTTTGTTTACCAAATAGCGAGAAATGAAAAAACGGACAAGCACTGAGCTATCGTTACAGCGCAAATTGAATTCCGGAGATCGCGCTTAAAGAAATTTTTTTTTCACTTTACGAGGAACAATATGAACGCATTTGGTAATTAAATGAAAGGAGTGAACAAACATTTATCATGTAAACTAACTTTGACAGTTCCCGAAAAGCATATTACTCGTGCAACGACAAATTTCGAGTTACTTCAAGCATTTGAGAACAATAACGTACTTGGCACACCAACAGAACAATAATAAATAATTTGTACGTACCCTCGATTTTGTGGCCAATGTTATTATTGATTAACGTGTTAAGTGCGTAAGACGAGTTAACTCGTCCAAGCAAAACCTTTTTTGTTGCGTAAGACGAGATAACTCGTCCGGATTATGTGTGTAATAAGGGGATATTCGTAATAAAAGTTAATGATGTGGTAACTTATTAGCAGCACCTTACTTGCGCTATAAAATTATATTGTGTTGCGTAAGACGAGATAGCTCGTCCTCGCTTAATATTAATTACGCAAGGTGAGAAGGATTTGAAAAAAAAATTACGCAGTTAACAGGTTATTAGAATGATATACCATATGATCAGGAGTTCATCTAATATTGTGGAATAGTGACCAGTGCTTTGATTATGCGCGCACACCTCCTATGCTGCGGATAGATGAGGACTAATTTTTAATGACTGTCGACGCGATGTTGCGTGTACATTCATCGGTATAGTGTGAGCGCGGCTCAGCTAATGAGCAAAGCGTGAACGCAGTTCAGCGAATGCGTTCTGCAAGGTGCTGGCAATGACAATAATTTTTATAGAGGTTGCGTTTAAAGCATATCGCACCGAAATAATTTTTGTACCTTAATCTTAGAATTTCAAGAAACTCTCTAGAAAATCTATTTGAAAAGTTAAAATCCAGGAAATAAAGTGTCAAAATATCAGTAGGAAACAAATAACAGATGTTATATTAAAATTAACAGAGAACCAGTAAACAAACACTATTGTTTTAAACTAATTATTAACATAGAATAAATAAAGTTGTCCCCTGCAACTGAACACATAATACCATGTGCATTTAATTATAAGATATAATCATTGATGTAGACAATTAATTTTATTAGGAATTCTTTTATGCTGGAAGCAGTTTAGTAGACAACAACTTGTTGCAATAACAATTCAGCAACTGTGAATAGATCCCTTGGCTTCTTTCACATTTAAGTGACAGCTTTTTTTGAGATATTGATATCAGCACCCTTCATATAACCCTTGAGTTATATGGTTATCCCATGTTTTTAAACTTGACTGAGGCACTTTTATTCAAAGCCGGGGTAAAGCTTCGAGATACCGAAATTTATTGACCGATTTCATTCAATTAAGGAAATATCAAAACAGTTTTCCAATACTTTATATCAATAAATTTAGATCAATGCACTTGTTTTGATCCCAAATTATAATTAATGTCCACTCAAATTCCTGAATATAATGGATATTCCAATAGTAGACTTATCGGCTGGTATTCCCATTTAAGTGAAATCAGTATTAATCCGCCCGAGCTAATCACTCTAATTAGCCAATTTCGACCAAAAAAGAGAAAATCGTGGACAAATCTCAACATAATATCATTACCATATTCCATTAAGAACCGATAAAACTTGACATTGCACTTATTTAAATTCATTCGTCTCAGCAAATTCCCCAAAACTATTGTTCAATTTCCTCAAATTTTGAAATATCAGAAAACGCTTCAAAAACACATGCATACAATTAAGAAGATACTAGGACCATGCGTTATTTGGATTTTATGTGAATTAAATAGAAATTACAAGTTGTATAGGAGGAATTTATTGATCGATTTTGTTCATATTGTTGAATAAACGTAAAAAATTCCTATCGCCTTTCAGTAGCATACACAAAAAAAAAAAATAGTTATAATGGCAATTTTCGCATTGGAGGTGAATTCTGTTTAGGAGGAACCTGAAATTATTGACTGTCTTTACACGTTGGAGAACTTGATCCGGCTTTTGCAAAAATATGCTTCATTTTATTACTCTAGCTAAAAACTGACTTGAGTTTTCGCTTCAATATTGTTTAATTTTTATCATTTAAGAATTTCTCGATAAAAATATAATAAAACCTTCAAAACAACGGTAAAATTCTCCAGATTGGGTTTTCCCAAAAATATCAATAAGCACATTATAATCTACAGGTACGCAATTCCAGATACCAACCTACTTGATCAAATCTTTTTAGAAGTGAGTGGGTATTACATGAAATGAGTTAAAAATTATGTACGCATAGCTAAAAATTGGTATAAAACCTAAAGTGAAAATTATCACATAAGTGCAATCGCTCAATACAGACGTAAATTAAATTAAAAAAAAAAAGATAAACAATTCTTAGCCATAGCCGGGAATTCCAAAATATACATTATCATTAACATTCTAACAAAAGATTAAAACTTTCAGCGCATTCTGCAACTCCAATAAGATATTAATATTGTACGCAAGAACTACACAATATGGCAAATTCAGATAGTGAATATGGCAAACATGGTTTTTCATAACTGTGTTAAATGGGATATTTGTAGTAAAAATACAAGAAAGCTTTAGTGCTAAAACAGCATTGAACCAGGGAATTTCCATAAGGCTCAAAGCTAAAACCGTTATTATTATTTAAAAAAAGGCAAAATATTGTGCGTATGTCGACGTCCTGTAAGATCGAAGAGTAAAGAGAACGACCTAATTTTATCAAGTTGTAATCCCATAAGTGTGACTCTTTCCACAAGCTTCACAAAAATTGGATTGCAAGTCATGTACCCTATATGGAAACAGTTATCTCTATCAAATATCCTGTTGCATTTCTAGACTCTATGCTAACACTGCATAAAATCCTTAATTACTTACAATAATAGCTCAGAAAAACTGCATGTTTTCTTTGTTATCTTAGCTTCTTAGAATAGTCTCAAGAAAGCAATGCATCCTGCTGACAAGTATTTATCTTTAAAATATAAAGTGAACATTTATTTATTTATTCTTCTATCAAATCGGGCTTCAAATATGACTGTATGCCAATTTCAATTACACGCTTCTACTTATTTTTTAACTCTATTTGATTTAATTTTGGATTTTGTAACCGATTGACATATTTTAAAAGGTATGAAATTAAATAAGGAAAAATTTTAAAAAATTGAATTAATTTAAAAATTTTAAATTATTATAAAAAATGAAAATTTAATGAGGCTGAAACATTTTTACCATTGTCCTTGGGTTTGGAAACTGCATTAACTGCAAATTTGTTATTTCTATCTTTTTAATAGAATTAAGGTCAACAATTTAACAAATTAACAAAAATATAAAAAAATTGTTGATTGATAAGGTAGAAATCCTTCAAGAATCATTTTAAAAAAAAAGAACTGTAGTGTAGACGTACGGCTCGATGGGCATCATTCCATCTCATCAGCATGCTTTGACTAGGATTCGAACTCATGACTCTGCGATTGCTGAGCTAACCACTAATCCAACTGGCTTGTTTGCGTTCAACTGCCTAACAGCTTGCTAAACTCTTACACTAATGGTCGTGAGCTTTGTAAATGTATTCAAAACCAACATAACAGAGCTTTGTCAAACGGTAGCCCAACATATTGCCCATTTGATCTTGATAAACCTCCTGACATGCTAGATTTCATTGCTTATTCTTCTCGTACAGAAGGCTTAGTATTATGGATACCGATCTTAGCTCGGACCACACACTATTAATAATGAACTATCACTGGCAAATCCGATTTAATAAAAATAATTCCAAAGTAAACACAAAAAAAAAAAAACAGATATAAATTCTTTTAGGTGTTGGATGGACAAGAACTTTAACCTTAATAATTCAAAAGCAAAGCAAGACTTGTATAAATTTTAAGATATGTTTACAAATCTTATTAATTAAGCTGCTGTCTTATCCATCCTTAAGTATGTGTTTCTTTATATCTGCAGAATTAAAAAATTGTATACGAAAAACAAGAAAGTTACGGTGAATGTGTATGTTAAGCATAAAGTCCGCTTGATAATCAGAATTTTAATGCATCAGAAAAACAAAAAAGAGTGAAGCAACTGCAAAGTATTTAAGAAATCTTAAATAATGGCCATGTAACAGGGTACTTAAAGATACCTGCACAACGAAATTTGACCAGCACAGATACAACCGAGAATGGTGCATATATCCTAAGAGCAAGGTAGGTGTATTCGTTTCTCATTTAGGGCAGCAATAAAAACTATTTCCATAAAGAATTTCTTTCAGTGAAAAGTAAGATTTACAGATTTCTAAAAGTACGGTGTCAAATAGACATGGAATGTTGTTTTTCGTAACGAAAACGACAAAGACGAGCAATGTCATCGTATTCCAAAGATTGTAGTTGACACATTGGCAACCAAAAAGTATCAGCATTGTTTTAAGATATAAGACAGGCAATCGACAGATTCTGGTACGCAGGATTACCATTTTAAGTTAAATCGTCATTATCGGCACAATAGATTTAAGTACGTAGTTCATATTACTTGATGTATTTATGTGAAAGTTCAACAAGAAAGTTCTCGTATATAACATATGTAGACAGGAGTATCTTAAGGAAACGAACTTGGTCCAATCCTTTATACTATATAGGATAGTGCGTTCAACGCACTCAGCTATCGCCGTATCTAATACAAAAATCAACTAAAAAAGTAACATGACGGGTCGGTAGATGCAAACAAAAAAATAAATATGGAAAAATAAGCGGTTATAATATTTTGAGCGTGAACAGGTGATTATCCTGATGTCATTTACATCGAACACAACTCCTAAAATTAAATAATGCTAAGTATTTAGGTCTCCATTTGTACAGAAAATTAACGTGGAAAGAGCATTTCATATCAAAATGACTAAAATTAAACATTAAACTAAGGAAAATGTATTATCTTCTTGGTTCAAAGTCCTTAATGAAGCTAAATAACTGATTTTGGGTAAAAGAATTCTCAAACCACTATGGATATACGGATATCAACTATGGGACACACCATTTGATTTAAATACAGAAATTTTGCAGATTTCAGTCAAAAGCATGAAGGCTTTCTACCAACGCACCATTGCTTGTCACAAATAAATCTTTACACATAGATGTCAATATGATGACAATTCAAGAAAAAGCATTTTAGCACAAGATACACTTAGTTATCACCCATATGTATTAGCAAAAAGTCGCTTAGATGACACAGAAGATATAAAAAGTTTGAAAAGAGAGCATATTGTCAAACTTCCGTTTAAATAATTACTACTGTCTATTCGATTTATGCATATATGGTTTCCCTATGTAATTCTTGTGTCCCTTAACATGTAAGTAGGATTGTGTTGTTATGTACACAATATGTATGTTGAACTGTATAAGTATTTATTTCATTTGCATCTTGCTCTATTTTACAGATTGCAAATAAAAATAAATTTAAATAAAAAACAAAAATAAATGTTATATTATAAAGGTTTCTAATCATTTTGATTTGAGCAATGCTTTTTATATTTCCATTTTATTCATTTCCTGTTGTCGATCATGTCCAATCCCGATGAAGCAACTGATATATACTCATTTAAGTGAAATCAGGAGTAAAGCGTGCATAAGGAGACCCTGAACTATGGTCCGATTTTGGGTACTGATTAATAAAATGGCAATAACGAAAAAAAGTAGAAGTAACAAATTTCAGAAGCATGCTATAAAACACCTCAATCTTAAGATAACTTTCTTGAAATTAGAGATACATATCATACGNCTCTCACTTTCTTGAAATTAGAGATACATATCATACGACCGCTATCTGAACTCATAGACCTATTTTGCACAAATTGAACCATGTTGAACCATAGTGATGAACTCTTTCAATTTCAAATTTCAAAGCACTATGATGTCATAACTAAATGGGTAAAAGTCATGTGGGTGATATCAGAAGTTATAAACCGATTTGGCCAAAATTATTTAATGTTATAGCCATTACATACAAATTCCTCTATGCAAAATTTCAGTAGCATGCATTAAAACACCGAAATTTTATGCAAATTCCCGTTCCAATGGGAAGTTATATCCGAAGTTATAAATCAGTTTTAGCCAAAATGTAAACTGTTTTGTTAATAACTCAAAAAAATATCCGTACAATGTGATGAAAAACTTGGCTTTCTGCAAGTTTCTGGAAAATATGAAACAAGTCAAATTTCCCTATCTTTCTTCAAGTAACTAACGAGTTGAACGACTCCACACAGAAATAGTACTTAAGTCTTTAACATATTTTTTGTAGAAACATTGATTATATTTTCTTCCACTCAATAATTTAATTTCGATGAAAATGAGCAGATTTTCAATCTGTATTTGCTGAAACCCTCTTTGCAGACCAGATGTATTGGAGGTACTTCTGATTTTCACCTAATCGTGTTCATTTTTAGTACACACATCGATGATAATTTCGATCACTCAAAAATAGAATTTCGTCGAATTTATTTTTAATGTTTCTTTTCAAATTTGCTTCAAACCGTCTTTTCGGACCCCAAAGGTGTTTTGGAGGACCGTTTAATTTGGGAACAATCAAGCCCAATTTTGGTACGCACATTGATCATATTTATCCACTCAAAAACGAATTTTTTTTAAACTTTGCGAAAATCTGAGAAAATACGAATAATCAATATAAGAACAACCATTTCATATGATATATTCCAGGTCATTGTCCTCATCCGACAAATATTTCGCGTCCCTTCAGTATACCTATGCGATGCAAAATTTGTATATTATTTTACGTATTTTATTAGCGCATAATAGGAATAGAGGTGGCTGAAATTTATTATCGAATTGATATTCCTGTAACCTAAGCATTTGCAAAAATTGACGAGTTCAGATACAATTCAGAAGTACCTTCAGTTCATCTATGGTTACTAAGTACAGGGGTTTATCTCAAATTCTTTATCAAATTTTGGATGGAGCAATTTGTTATCGGCTATTAGCCCAAATATAATCATTTGGGTTAAAAATTTCCTATTAATTCTTGTGTGTCATTTAATTCATTTGTTGTGTATTTTGTTCAGTTTGATATCATATTCTTTAAATTTCTCTTCGGTGACTGTTTGATAAGAATAGAACAAAAAAAGAAATAAGAAAAATAAAAACAACGAAGAAAATGCTGTGTCTTTTGATTAACGATTATGCGCTAACACCTTCATTCAGAATCCAAAATTGAAATAGAAATTAGCATGCACTATTGCAAATTGATGCATGCATTGATGCGGAAAAAGTTCAATTATAGTTCGCAATGAAGAAGTTCACTAAACCCAAATATGCGTATGAGTCCAACTGAAATTAAGTGGACAGAAAACTATTATTATTTAATTGTTCGGCGCAAACATTCTGCACTCTTTCATATATGTATTGGAAGTGAAGCAGTCGTGTAGATAACTTGGTTAAACGTTTTGTAACCAAGAATTGTGTAACGAATACACACGAGCATCCTCAGGAATGAACAATTACTTATGATGTTAAGATGTAATCGCTTCACCATCGTTTGGATTCTCTAATGATCACGAAGACGTGAGTTGCATATTCATTCCAACGGTCAGTGGGAGATTTTCCTCATATGTATGTTGGGTTTCGGCAATACATTGACCTCTTTGGCGGATACTACAGCCAACTACCATAAGCCACAAAAGTGTGGCGAATACAGTGAAATAAAATGAAATTCCAGGCCTGGTGGTATTCTCACTATCGGATAAGCTGCCCCGTAACAACAAATTTAAAATGTAGTTCTTTGAACTTGTTTTGGTCACCATTGCATCAAATAGAACAAATCGGTTGAAGCATCATACTAATGAATACGCCTTTAATTTTGTAGCACAAACTGCATGTGTACTGCTTTTAAGGTGTGGCGAAAAGATAAACCAATGTAAGTTTTGTACTGCACTTTACTTTGTATTCTGCATGATGTCAGAAATGGTCAAAAAAGAAAAGGACGTTCAGCCTTAAAATGATTCGCTGCCAAGCTATTCAGGTGTTGATAACGATTAATAACCAAATTATAACTTTTGCATCTACATGTTAATGGTTTCAATGCAAATGCTGTGTGATATCCATCGATTCTAACAAGATGGGACAGTTTTTAAAAGGCTCGACTCGTATAAAACATTGATCTTTTGGGAATGTTGTTTTAGTAATACTTCAATAGGTTGCCAGTTTTTGATTTCCGAAACAGAAGATAAGCAGGATAGCAGTGATTTAGAAAATGGGGCCATTTGATATCCTATCTTTTCTCCTGAATTTCTGAAACGCTCTCTCCAACAAAACTGTTACAATGTTTGATGATTGGTGATAAGTGCACATAACCGTAAACAGTGATTGAACAATCTCGTCGTGTTATTTATTATATATAAATTGACCTACGAATGAATAGTAATAATACGCGCGTTGAGAGGAATCTGCTAATACATTAATCTCACCTCTTAAAACAAAAGACGTGTTTAAAAATCTGAGTATATGGACTATCTTCTATTTTGTATCATTGATTTTTCAAAATGTTTGTGGTAAAGCAACATTCCATGCCAAGCTTACCTATAACCTAATAGAATTGGCCGTATGGTGGAGTGATTTCAAGTCGGAATCCAAATTTTGCAGCAATAGTATTCCATGAGCTATCAATTTTTTTTGCAATTTCATCAGGATATCATTGGAACTTCATCTGAGGACTGCACAAGCAATTCCTATTCTATTATCATTAAAACCTAAACATTTCTCGTATAAAGACTCATATGCGTACAGTTGAGTCCAGGAATGGTTGTGGTTATTGGCGGTTGTGGTCGCCCTCAACCACTGTGTTCTGCACACTAGACCGGGTACATTGTGCCTGAGTCCCGCCCCAAGGGTTTTCGTAAATGAAGGCCCTTGGATACTATATCGACCTCTACACCAGTGCAGGGTGTAGGGAGTCCTCCGTGCTTTGGAGCGAGGCCTATCTAAAAACTCTGCTGTCCTGAAGACCACAGCCCCCGTGTTGCTTGTAAGGACAACACAACCATGGACTAGAGTCCATACCCGCGATGTGGGCTACCACAACCACTATGTCGCACCCAAAGACAGGCACCTCGAAACAAGCTAGGACAAGGCCCTGGGCTTGCTGACACCCATAGAATCAGAGACTCTGGTCAGATTCGCCATATTAGAGCAAAGGTTCCGCTGAGAGCTTCCCGATTGAAATACGTCTACCAATTTCGGCTTACTGCATAGCCTGAGCTTGGTGACCCATTCGCGACAGACCAGCATATTCTTCGACCCGAAGGATTTCCAATTACTGTCAGCAATTCCGGGGACTTTTCACAGGAAATTTTCATCCAATTAACAGAAATTCGCACCTGGTTTTAGCTGATCCTCAGCATGGTACCGAAATTTGGTCTGAAACCATTTATTGGGCAATATTATAAAATAGTACAATTTAAACAGAATCGGACTATAAATTCTGGCAATTCCTTTAAACGTTTAATCTGGATTTTGTTGTTTCATGACATACTACTGTATTAAGGTATGGAAGCATTGTTTGGTCAGTTCAATAAATTCCTTTTTTTTTTTTAATCTATACGAAATTGTTGAAATTTTTCGTATACCTTATTTAGCATTTTACATGTTAAACCAGATATTTCATTGGAAGGTACTGAAATTATGTATGGAAAATTTTTCGGCAATGCTATAAAGTTCTTAAATTTGAGGCAAATCAGTCTCAAATTTTTGGGTACCTTACATTACCCTTAAAAGAGAATTAAGACCAGTTGTTTCACAACGGGCTAAGGAATATCGCCATTGCAATGTCCATAATATAAAATGGGAGGAAACATTCTATGGAAGTTAAACTCTAATTTTGATGAAATTGTACAAAATTAAAGCAATGAAAGCTAAAAATTGCTCCCGTAGCAAATGTTCGCACAATGCGATGATACACTTGGCTTATACGCCTATTGCAGTACAATCTGAAGTAAATGCTCTACGGGAGGTTACGACCTGATTTCGCTAAAATTGTAAAATTTTATGGTATTAAAAATGCTTTCAAACCAAATTTTAGTAGCATCCGATGAAATACCCGGATTTTATTCTATTTACCCACGATTACATGGAAATAATTATTAACGCGTGGTGTTGCATTCCGAAATACTGAAAATTCGTATGGAATATTTTTACGTTAGTGTCATAACATAGATAACTTTGATCCAAATCACTTCAAAATTTCGAGAATATTGCAAAGTATGTTTATTCACGATGATCAGTACAAAAACAGGTATTTTATCGAATGTCACTTAAATTTGTTATGGAAGCAATTATCTATTATTGCTGCACCGTTGTAAAATTTGGGAAAAATCAGTCTATAATTTCGGATACATCACAAAGGCTACTTACTCCCATATTCCTGAAAAAATAACTAAGTGCTATTAAATTTGTGAAATTACGAGATTTTCCGTTATGTGCATAATATTCTTAAATTATAATTAAATCGAAAACATTTCAGAAGCTATTTAAAATTTGGAGTATTCAGTCAATATCTTCAGGTCTATTTCTTTATAAAATATTGGTTTTACTATAGCCAATTTAATATTTTTTTCATTTACAGAAGTCAGAAATAATTGATATTTGGTTTTAGTGAGACCAATGAATAAAACAACTCCTCACTCCTGTCTTTCATATTTGTATATTTTTGCTTGCATCACGTATTTTGTAAACAGTTGTAAATATTGTTTTAATTGGAGGAAAAAAAAAAATTATATTTCATTGTTTTGTAATTATCTTGAGAACTTTTGCCGCTTTATCATCTTAATCCCTTGTGTTTCTAAGGTATTTTTACAACTTTGCTGTGAAATAGTTAACATTGGTGAAATGTTATAGTATATTATTGATTACAGGTCTCAATTTTTATTCCACTTTAAATATATTACAACTCTTGGGTTCATTATTCTCTCTATACGATATGTTTAGTTCTTAAATTTATTGGATAATATGAAGTGATAACTTATTTGAGCGAATATAGTTTCGGAAATAATTGGTTTATTTTATGGTTTCCTAACACTTCTTAGGTTTTTACAACAATGTATATGATTTATTATTGCATTTCAATAATCATGTGCGCTATTTCCATTTTTCGGTTGTCATATTGCTTAGTACTTGGCTAGAATATTTTCGACTACAGTATTTTCTTCTTATTTTAGTTGAGGATCATCGCTTGAATTTTTAATCGTTTTTTAGAATTTACTATGTACGTTTTGTAATCCACGAAGTTTTGCTATGAGGTTTATTTCGTTTAACCTTCATCCAATTAAGGTTATTGGTATGTTATAATGTGACAGCACTGCGACTAGCGTAACAAAACTTGAATAAGAAGTTAGCATGATTTTTGTTTTCATTTTATACGGATTTCTTTTAATCGATATGCTCTCATGTGACTACTCTCACTTTATACATTTAACATTAATGGTATAGTGATGTGTATGTTACTTTTTTTTTACGAATTTCGCGTAAGAACCAATAAGTCGTTAAAAGTATTGTTTTAATTACGTAACCCTAAGTTCAAATTGGGTCAGGTATCTAGTATATCTAGTCAATTTTACAGTGTCTTCATAGTATTTTATGGACTTAATTCTAGATAAATAAAACCAAATTCCGATAGTTTGTATACACCAATGAAAGTGACAAATGATATTGGAAAAGTGTACATTAGTTTTGACGGTACGTTTGTAACACCCAAAACGAGTAATTAGCGACCTATTAAATTGTAAACCATTATAATCAGCATCAGATTTAGCAAATTCAGTCCGCCCGTCCGTCCCCAAGCAAAAACTAGAAAGAAGGAATTGAGCTAGACTTACGAAATTCAGCCAAATATTCAAAAAAAGAATGTTAGAAGTAAGGTGCGACCAATTTTTGGGGTACCTTCCTCTTTACCCAAAATTGGGACAATAACTGGAGAAGTTGGTATTTTGCAATGGAATTTCGTTATTAGATGAGTATTCGTAACATCTAAGCGTGCTCTAAAAATGGTCGTTATTGAATAAAAATCAGAGGTACCTCCAGTACACTTATATAGAGGGTTAAAAGAACTTATTTAAATTTTATACAATTTCAGAATCGAGTGAAAAGGTATAAATTTATAAGTGCACCAAAAACGAGCAAGATCGGATGATATTCAGACAGTACATCTATATGGTCCCAATAGAGAATTAATGCAGAATTACTCTCCGTTATCATTTAAATTTTATAAAATTTCTGAATTGAGTAAACATTAATATGGTTAGTGTGTGTACCAAAAATATGCAAGATTATTTGAAATTCAGAGGTACACTTCTGTGGTCCCAAAAAAGGGTTTTAAGCCAATTTGGCTAGAAATACATGATCTGAGGATACATCAACAGAACAATAAATGGGAGCGACATGTATCTCACTGTCGGCCTTAGCTAACTGTTACTTTCTTACTTGGTTATATATTATTTTTTTCTTTCTATTTCCATAATTCTCAAGTTAATTCTAGAAGATCCTTTCATCTCCGAATTCAATTGTAGTTTCTTTTTATAAAAACCCAATGATATTGATGTTGTATTTGGGCCTAGCTTTTTCAGTGAGGCTGAAATCGTGGATCAATTGATTATTTTTTTTTGATTTTTAATTCCATTTATAATCACAAGATCATATCGAAATAAGTGAACTTAGGGATTATGTACATTTACGTAATATTAATTAAAATGTTTATTGTACAGCATTATATTATAGTTACTTTTTTAAATTTAAATTAAACTTTTACCTAGTCTTCGAGTGATGCTGGATGGTATGGACACCCATTATTGATATTATTTTTTGAAAATGATTTTGTAGTAGTGATATTCTGCTTTGGGTGACCGTGTTAAAGATATAACGAGTATTCCGTTTATAATTTAATACTTATTTATTGTTTGGGAGTGACATTTACATGAATGTACAAAGTAACATTTTTGCTGATTGGAAATAGCTTTTTGTGTGAGCAGATGGTTTGAATAATGTAACAAAACGGTGCCTTTGACGATGGTATTTTGAAGTTCAAACTTTTGTTATACTTTGAAGTTTTAGAATAACTCATAACTTTGTATATATTTTAATATTAAGATTATAAATATAAAAAATTCTTCTTCTTCTCGTTTTTTGTTCCAGCATTACAATAGCTCCTCTTAGTTTTCGTATGTAATAATAATTTTATATTATTCATTCATTTTTTGTAATTGTATTCCACATTAATCAAATATTCGTTTGGCAAAATTATCACATCTATTTAAACAATTTCATTAAATTATATAGGGATACGTGCTCCAAAAATAATATAAGCAATCGAAATATGGTTGGTAGGTTCTTACAGTCCCTACTTGTTTAATTTTGAGCACGCCTTATACAGTAAATTTATTTTTTACAACTTTCCATTTCTTTTAACTCTGTTTGCAAATTATAGATGAGTAAAACTACTTTAAACTTCGTTTACGTTTTGCCGCAGTTCAATCTTGTTTCCAGATGCTGAAGTCGTTTTTGTATTCTATTGGTTTGAGTAATCAGCAGGAATGAAATCATATGGGCAATGATAATGTGATGTCAGTTTTTGAACCCATCAGACATAGTGTGATGCTAAATTCCAGTGTCCGTCTGTATGTCGGTGACCAGGATAAGCTGAGTAATGAAATGGCGCAGAGATATGTAATTCTGTTTCTGAACATATTTGGTAATATCTTAGTTCAAAAACCTGCAAAATCGATCCATAATTTTGGAACATTTACTCTCAAATTCAAACAACTTAGTTTAAAAACCAAGTGTGGGTAGGTACTTGTTATTTATACATTTTTCCGTTATTGCCTCAATATTCTCTTCTGCTTTATATCGTGGCTATGCATTTAACCCCAGATTTTACTCAAATATGAAAATTATCAGTGGTTTTATAGAAAACTACTGAACTTTAGTATAATCACAATTTTGATGATTCTATTGAATGAATGTCTGATGGGTATAATGAAGTAGTTTTGACCGACTATTACTTATATTTGGTTCATAATAATCATGCAAGGAAGTTTTTTAAAAAATAAATTAATAGATGAAGAATTAAAGAATAGATGAAGTTTAAAGACATTACACCCAAGGATGGCTCTTGCAATTATTGATGATTTAATATCTCTGCATATCATATCGTGATATAATCAAATGAAATAAATCAATTTGCTGAGGTAAAGAGTAAAAAGTAATAAGTTTTATTCAAGAACTTTACGGTCTTGTGGGTCTTCTTATTTCCTATTTGCGCAGAATTGATCACTTTTATCAAAAATCAACAGTAATGAAAGGATGCTTTTGCGGAGTGGTTCTGCTTATTTTTTTTTTTTTTTTTAACT
>JXOS01008226.1:7964-24094 GCA_001015075.1 Cirrula hians
AAAAAAAAAAAAAAAAAAACAGTTGAAATTGCGGCTTAAATACTTTAGTCACAAAAGCATACCAACTGTCCGCTGCCGCTTATTAGTCTGTCGTTTGCATTTTGCTTTGCTCGCTCAGTATTTTTGCATTGACTAAATTTGAATGCGGCCTCTAGCTTTTGCGCGTGCGCCTATGCAAAAGTCCAAGTATGGCATTTTTTCTTTTTTTCATTGAATTTTTTGAGTTTATTTAAAATTTGTGCCACCGTAGGAATGCGAATTATTTCCATTCAAATTGGCCGACCAAATGCTTTTTAAATGGCATATTCGCATAATTACGTTGTGATTTGTCAACATGACTTTAGTTGCAAAAGCACCGTTGGCGCTCTGGCGGTAAACATCAATAGCGAAATTACTGTGAAAATATTCAAAACATTGTTTTCCAATCAAACCAATTTGTGCCACTGCGCTTTGTTCATTTCAATATGAGAAATTCAAATTTGACTTGTGGCGAACAGATATGGACCGTTCTCCGAAGTATTTTGACTTTCCGCTTAAATGGCATTGATTTTCCAATTAGCGATGCCTATAAGATATAAAATATTGCATAAGCCATTTTTTTTTTCTACATCAGCGTACAGTCTGCTTTTATCGAACAAACATTTGATAAAAAGCTAGTGAACTGCACGATATTCGTTAAAATCTGACAAGAAGAATTTGCATGAAAAATAAGTTGCCAGCTACATACAAATTTTGAATCTTCCTTATCTAATCGTTATTTCCACGTTGTACTCATACATCTTCGGCCAACTTAAGCAGCAATGCATTAAGGTATCATTTTGGAGCTTGAGTTGCATTTGGTGAATACTAATCATATGATTTCGAACCAACAAGTTTTGACGCTACATCACTTATGCCTTTAGCTCCAGAGGAGCCCGCTACAATATTGTCATTAAAAACAAAGTTACATAAACTAAGTGCTGGAGCCTCAAAATCAACTATACGAAATCGACAGAAACAACCAATTAGTAAATATTCAGTCGAAACCTATATTATTGCAACAAAAAATATTGCAGTAATGTCAAATTTCAGTAAATTCCGATGAAACGACAGGCCATTGTACTCATTTATGTGAAATCAGGAGCGAAACACTTATGAAAGGTCCCAAAAGGATTTCGTTCGTATTGTCCAATGGTCTGGCTTTCAAGTAAAAACGTCTGAATAAAAAATTTCAATAGTTGAGTTCAAAAACTTGGTTTTTACTCGAATTTCGACGAAATCGGGAGTAAACGTTCTCTCAAGGTACTCCAAGTAATTGAGCGATTATTCGCATATTGTGGAGTATTCTGGCAATGATCCTGAAATGCTTCGATTCTAGTAGTGAGTGAAATCATGCGCCGATTTTGTTCCATTTTGGCGCTGTTAAATCGAAATAACCAGTACGCGATTAGTCATGTGGCTTTTACACTAATTTCAATGAAATCGGAAGTTAACATACTGTAGGAGGTTCCTGAAATTATTAACCAATTTAGCACGTTCTCGAACTTGCTTTTGATATTTTGAAATTTTAAATTTCATTAGTCTAGCTGAAAAATTACTAAAGTTATTGTCTTACGGACTGACGAACATCGCTACTTTGTACATTTCATCAATTCTTTGTATACGTTTCCAAAAAACAGAGTGTTCATGTTTATTTATAGAAAGAAAACATTTTGACTTACTTAAATTAGGAAACTATTTCAAGAGATTGATTTACAAAAAAACAAATCTTACTGGTACAGTATGTTCATCTTCTGCTTAATGATTAAAGAAAAAAGATTTCTTTTTGATATACACACGTAAAATATATGAAAAATACAAAAACAAAAAGGAAAAGCATAATATATCATATGGAATACGATGCAATGGGAATGAGGGACAAATGTGTGAAAACAATAGATAGTGACAACCAAGAATAAATGAAAACCTGGAATGGTCGGCCATAAAATAAAATAGTTCTTCAAAACCGTGTACATACAACCCATTAGTCATCCATAAAAAGTGCCTGAAGTGTGCAAAATTATAGACAAATTTCGATCATATTCTCGAATTATATGCTTAGAACGTAAAAACATCTTAGTAACAAATTTCAGTAGCATGCGAGGAACTTCCTGAATGTATACAAAGCTATATACCGATTTTCTAAAATTTTACAGTATTATAGTAACACCGATAAGAAATATCGGTAGAATGAATTAATTTTGATTAGCTTGTACACTATTATGGCAATGACCTGAGAATGCTTCCCACCCGTATGGTAGTAGCATTCGATGAAGCATCCGATTTTTATGGACCGATTTCGATTATGCACAAACTTGATTTTACTTTTACCTCCTTCTGTACCGGTCGAAATAGGCCATCAACTTTGGAGGTTGCACTCATTACGCAGCGGGTCAAAGTTGAGTGTCTGACAAGTACTCCAAGACATACGGGCAATAAAGTCCATATTGTTGACTGGCCGCCTTATACCACTGTTGCACTCAAAATGAGGGATCAAATTTTAGTGACAGACCAGCACCCGAAGTTAGTACCCGTGGTATCATATAGTGTGTACCGTGTACGCCGCATGGACACCTACCGTGGTTTGGTATGAAGCCTCCGTTACCTCGAAATTAATGATGCTTCAGCCACCACGTTCGTAATATCCTGACGGTAGAATTGGAACTGTCACCCTATACATATATTAGTCTGGGCCTAGTCCAACACATGCGGCGACAAACCACAGGTCTTAAGCAAGGTCGTGTACCAGTTAAATTAATTGTTGATTTTAATGTGTTTGCATTTGCAGTGGACTGCAATCTTTTGAAAAGAAACGGAGTATCCGCTTGTTATATCTTTTTGCTACATCCTAATATAAATTTCTTTTTTAAGATCCAACTAGCCGAAATTTTNGAAAAGAAACGGAGTATCCGCTTGTTATATCTTTTTGCTACATCCTAATATAAATTTCTTTTTTAAGATCCAACTAGCCGAAATTTTTAGTTAATATCAACCTTTTGATGGTGGGTTGAAGAAGCAGAAGGCTGACGCTAATTGTGAAATTAGCCAATTCAACACCTACAAAATTCTGTATAGACCGAAAGAGTACCCGAAAAGAGGAATCGGATCTTATCGATCCCAGTATCATCGGCTATATCACCATACTACACCAAACCTATGAGTGTACTCTGAAGAAGCAATTCAGTACACACCTCGTTTTTACTGATTTTAGGTCACATTTTATCTGAGTTATAAGTCATAGTACAATGACAACGTTTAGTGGAGGTTTGAACTCTTCTGAAGAAGATAATGCCAAATCGGGCTTCAAATAAAGTGATACCATATCTTGTGACTTACTCAACTTTCTAACGAAGGAAATCATTTAAGGTCGTGGCCAAAAACACACTGACAACATATATTCTAAGAACAGGTGTCACTTGCAGAGGTAAACGTGTGACGATAAGTCTGGCGGGTAAAGAGTAGAAGAAAAAATAATTTGTGTCAACGGATACCGACCCACGACTCAAAAGTATCCATAACCCCACATTTATAGAATAGTAACGCCTAAGTTTAACGGAGGTCAAATTCAGCTATATGTTCTGTCCAAAATATAAGCATGTAAAGAAACTGATAAATATTCGGGATCCCAATGGATTTGCAAATAATATGGACAATATGTGGACTACAGAAAGTATGAAGATTTCGCTAACAATGAGTGCATGCGTTTTTGGCTTATAATATGATAATTTGGTCATCAACAAAGTAAATTTCCTGCTTACCTACAAGAAACCCTTTAAATAAACTTTTTGGAAAAATTTGACATTATTCATCAGTGAAGACAGAAATATATTATGCCTTAAGATACCCATACGTGCAAATGCTGGAAAACATGATGCGATTCCATGCTGAACTCTTCTATTGAAGAAGTCTCTACCTGTTCGCTCCTGTTGACAATTCCCAGTCAAAACTCCTATTAACTTAAATGTACTTCGTTTGCTAAACAGTAGTAGGTTCGCATTTTTTCATAATTGGCACAATCTCTTGAAATCCTATATTTTATCTATTAGCATCACTGTCTGGTGTTATGTCGCATAGTTGGTGCCTAGATTGATTATCTTCGCTTTATCCATTCCCAAATTCTTCTACTGACAGTGCATCTGTGCCGTAACTTTTTATTTCTTTGCTGTCTTCTAGCTATTAGTGTCTATATTTACTGAAAAATGCAGATTTTTTTTTTTTCAAATATATAGTTTTTTATTGCAACAAAATTATGATTAAAACAGGGGAGACAAAGCCTGCGTAATAGCTTAGCTGAACAGCAGAACAGTAATGCCTCTGCTCTGTAGGATGTGTTCTGATTGAGGTTTTCTCACAAAACTCCCAGTTTCGTATTATAGTCATGCTAAGAACTCCAACTCATTACGGATTAATCGTATGAATTGGCTATGGCTTTTCAAAAGCCATAGAGTGATTTACCCCAATCCACACCTTCCATAATAATTGCAGCTCTTGTATTTCATGATTTCTTATGACATTAGCCTGATTGCATATTAACATTCATGGCAAGTAGGAAAGAAAGAATTGAAAAGTTTCCGAAAAAGCGATGCAATTTGTAGAAAGGAATAGCAGGTTTCTTCGTTCTTTTCTCCGATTTTTTCTTTCATGCGAGTTTAGTGTGAAGGTTTTCCACCAATTAGCTAATTGTGACGAGGAATAGTGTGGTATAGCCTGGATTCACTCCAAGTCAACGTCTAGAAGGTGTGCTCTTTTCAAAGCCCGATGCGTCAAGTATATTATTTATAAATGTGTTCCGCTGGAGTGATGAAAATTCAACCTTTTACAGTAGTTGTTTGACAAGTTTTCTTCCATTGTGCTGAGAATTCCACAATGGAGCATAAAAAGGAAAAAAGTACTTTCGAAGTGATGGTCTTAAAATAGACTGTTGATCAAAAGTAAGTTATCGAAGAATGCTCAACAAAATGTCGCTAAAGTTAATATAAAATTCAAAATAATTCCATTTTCTGTCGAACATGTTCTCTTCTTGTTTATCTGCAGCAACTAATACATAAACAAATGCAAGGGGATTAGCAATTCAACTGCGCTTAGCTAAGTTCAGTGGAGCCCCGCCTATGATCGTTCGCTCGAAAGCACAACTACTGCGAACACAACAACAACATATGCGCTGTGCACATAAGCATAAAGCAAATGCAAACATTGCAGCAAAAATCATAAAAAACAAGCAACAAGCCAACACACTAATCAAGATTACAAGCCAAATGCATGTTCGTTGGTATGCATCTACAAGATACATGATGTTTGAATTTACTACAACAACAACAATACCAACGCTAATAATCTGAAGCGAGAGCAAAATATTTTCAGTTGTGCGGAGGTTAGTTGTGCTTGTTGTTGTTGTTGTTGTTGTTGTTGTTAGGGGGATTGTTCAGCTAGATCGCGTAACATTGTGAATTAAACAGCATACTAACAAGAAATTAACAAATAAAAATGGATGAAATCAGTTTAGCATAAATTTTAAATTAACTAGTTACGCCAATTGTGAAAGACGCATTACTAGACTATTATTTAAAAGATTACATTTTAATTGAAATACTAAAACAAAAATAAAAATTACAAATAATTCTTGCATTCAGCGGCCAGCACGGCGTATGATATTCTGTATATATGTAAATGTGTATATGTGCATTGAACACATTGTATTACCGATACTTTTTGTAAGGAGTTACAAAATACCCACCACTCAATTTGTTGGTATAATTATTTTTCTTACGTTTTCTGCCCTCACATCTCAATTTCATCGATTTTGTGGACAGATTTCTTAGGGACTGTATTCCAAAACTTCACCAAATGGTGAATATCATATCATTAAAAATAATAAAAAAAAATAATTCCTGGCTCCGGATCCGGACGTTCCCGGAAATTAAGGATCCTACTTAAAATTTGAGAATTTTAATAATATCAACCATTTTTGTTCAAATCACTGTTATTAATCTTATCATGTTGCAATGGAAATACTAGACCGATTACGAACATGTTTGGAGGGCTTTGTAAGAAAGTCTACCTGTATGTCAAGAATACCACCTGTCAATTGACGAATGGGTATAAGAAGGTGAATTTATTCAAGCTTTTTAAACAGCGGACAAGCACCGAAGGAAGTTGGGTAATCAAAACCAAAGAACATAGAAGAAAGGGAGGGGTGAATCAATCACAAACCTTAACCTTACGGAATCATTTTGTTAAAATAAACCGTTCCAGCTTTTCTCATATGTCCATTGCAGTTTAATAGGTAAGTATTTCATGGGTATTTCGGTATGGGGCAGGAATGGCTAAACACCTTAATCTATTGCAATATTAAGTCCGAGAATGAGGAAATAGTGCTATCGGAAATCTTTGCGACGTCTTGTTCCGGTAGGGTTAGCCGATTTATTTTCAATACGTTCCTAATGGATAATGCCCATGTATTACGATAATGGTGCTGCATTCATGTTTAAATCTTCAACCATCCTCTGAGACTCAAAAAGATTCCGTCTACCGTTCTGTTATCCAGGACGATCAATACAAAACTCCTGCAGACTTTTGTCTTCATTTTTTAAAGAACGTTTACAGCTATTCGTTACCTTATAAGTAAATGTACTGTTATGACTCCAACAACGTACATTATGTATGTTTTACTAAACATGAAGTGGTGTATAGTTCGTGAAGTGTTAACTCTACACCTCAAGATATAAAGTTTTTTCTTTATAGCCGATGAAAACTGGTCCTAAGTATCGCATCTAAGAATGAGTGCAAAGGTTTCGGACATATATAAATTTTCGCCTACCGGGGGGAACCATTTTTGCACTTTTATCTGCTTGCTTCGCCTTCATGCAACCAAGAACCCAGCAAGGTTAGTTAATATGCTTGTGAAATTTTGATAGAGAAATCATATGGTCACGGTNTCAGCAAGGTTAGTTAATATGCTTGTAAAATTTTGATAGAGAAATCATATGGTCACGGTAATGGTCTATCCTTAAACAGTCAGTGTAAACCTTAAATGTGTCATATTAAAGCAAATGCATGACTGTCAGCCTTTCCTTTTTCCAGAGAAAGGCAGAATATCCAGTTTGAATGCATGTCCGTTACGAGTCCATCGTTAGAAACCTGTTTTCCATAGTTTTTGTAAAATGGTTTTTTCGATAAATACTGATTAATATATCCAGACCATGTTTAGGTGTAGATTTCAAACTGTCAATATGCTTAAGTATAATATTGCGTTACTCTAGGTAACAAAGGTTTTCAGAGAATCCCTACCTTACAGTACCAACTGTTCCTTAATCGTAAAAAAAGATGATAACTTGTAGTAGCCAAATATATAAGTAGCCCACTTTAACTTCTCCTAAATAAATTATCAACATTCATTTGTCTGGTTTAAGTTTAAGACCATATCACTTCCATCAAAGTTGTTTTATACTTTTGAAACCGCATGGAGCTGACTCGCATGTCACAAGTAAGTATGACACCCACATTGTTAGCCTCGACAAAATTAATCCTGGATACTAAACCATATGCTTTGGCGAATGTGAGCGACATTTTCCTAATCTGTTCAAGTTCAAGTTTAACCTTGGGAGCTGCACGTAAAACACAGATATCGAAAATGGAATTAAAATTATGTAAAGACTAGAAAGGTTATCTGGTAACGGACTTTAAAACTTTAATACGCATACATTGGACACATTTCAAAAACATTCATATCACGTTCAAATTACCACCAGCGTAATTTCAAGCCCAATGGCAGCGATCCCTCTTAGATGCTCATTCACGCGAGAAAGTCGAAGGTAGCTCTACTAAGCTGGTGCTTAAGAGTTAATGAACGGCTTGTACGAGCTCCACTGCAACATACAGCCTTGGGGATTTACGAGTAGATGGTGTCCTAGTCTCCTTTGCGGTTTGTACAAGATTGAGGATACCATAAATATCGCCAAGTATCATAGTATTAGTCTCTTTAACATCGCCTTGAAAATGTTGTCTAAGTTGAAGTGTGAAAGACCATCGACGTAGGTAACAAAACTGATCAGATCTATTCAGCTCTATTTATGTCCTGTAAAACCGACTAACGACAACAACTTCACATTACGCAAAAGCGACATAAACTACCTGATTGAAGCTGTGTGTTGCCAAACGTGGCTTTAGACAAAGTCCTTTACGAATCTCTGATATCTTATGTGAAGAAATCAGAATGAAGAGCCTCTTGACCGTAGGTAATGCGACGTTACTGTCGCATTTCTTTGATTTGTTGAACAAACACTAGTAGTAAATACGAAAAAAAACAAAGAATTTTATGTTGAGTTCGAAATTTCAGGTTAGGGCATTCGTACATTGGTTAGCTGGCCTCCAATGTTAATGTCAACAAGAATATCAGCCTGGAAATCAAACTCTTACAACAATTAAAGAAAATAGCTTAACAATTGAAGTACAGACCGGAAAATATATACCCATAATGATGGTCCTATTGGAAGGCTCTCAAATTATTGGGAGAATCTATGTGCATGCACTGGGTATGTTCGAAAGGAAAAATGCTCTTTCGGGGATGATTGTACTGATCACATGCTATAGGATCACTAACAACGTGCAACAATGTGCAACGTAATCAACGAAATTTTAATCATGCCGAGCTCGTATGATGATATTTATCGGGTGAAGTATTTGTGCTGGTAGTCGCAGAAGAAGAAGGCTAAACTTGCGTTGAGGGCACAAAGCAGTACTAGATTTTGTTACACACTGTTAATGCCGAATCGCAAGGAATAGGGACCACTTACAGGTCCCGTTAACTTGCTAAGGTCAAGACTTGTAACTATTTATAGTGCTGAAAAAATCAAATAATCACTTACTGCCCTGCCCTGTTGTTTTTACTGCAAGTACTGTAGTATTTTCATTCGTTTAAAGTGTTTTAGAACTTTTCGCCTTTTAAATTTTAAATGTTAAATTCGTTATACTATAAAACATTTAAATTCAAACACATTATACGACTAGACTGATTCCGGGCAATGTGCTTGAGTGCGCTGTAGTGGAGATCATGAAAAGACCAAAAAAGCCAATTCTAGTTTTGAATCCTGAACATATAGAGCCCTGCTTCCTTCCAGTGATTAGCTCAAAATTTTGGGCCCAAAGTGTCAAAAATCGTAAACTGCGGATTTAAGTACCACTCGGAGATGGGCACGCGATACGAATGTCATTCATTAAAAGGATTGATGGACACTAATGTAGCTGAAGAGCACGATTGCTTAGCATATATTGCACTGGTTGCAATAAATGTCGCACGTTATGAAGCGTGAAGCAAACTCCAGCTTTATTGCTCAGTTCGAGCCTAAGTAACTGGCAATTGGTGCAGTTTCATAATTAATGAGAACGTTTGGCCAGTTCTGCAGCAGCATGCTGATGGTTACGCTTGGAGTCAGTATGTGTTTGTTGCTTTTGCTGCCAACACTTTCTAATTTATTTTAATGCAGATATAAATTTTATTTTCTGTATTTTATTACCTTAATAGCTTATTGCCTGGTATATGTTGAATTGGAAGCACTCGTTGCTAGAAACAATATCATAAGGCTTTCCATATAACATGGACACAGAAACACATGATTTAATTAGAGGAAATTAAAATTCAGACATGCATTCAATTACATGCTTACCAAGTCCATTGGCAAATGTGCGCCTTGCACACGTTAAGTAGCGTTTTTAGCGATTGCCTCCAAGCTAGCATAAATTTCTCGCAGTATAAAATTGCTCGCACATTTAATTATAGCGCGTCATTAACTATAAATTGCTATAATCAAACGGAAAAACTTGAGCAAATTATTCTCAGTTTTTCAAAAATTTTGAATAACTAATTTTTATATTAAATTTTAACTTTATATTGGCTTTGGCTGCTCCGCCAGTAAGGTCCGTTAACGCTTCCTTCTTCGCAACCGTTTATATATATATAAGTGACTTTTGTTTCATTTGCTTTTCAACTAGAATTCGAAAATATATTTGAAATTGCAAATCGGTACCGAATTTCTCGGCTGGGCGTTTTTATACCCATCAGTTATAGCCTGAGGATATTATGGGTTTTTGCAAAATAGGTGTTGCATAGAAATAATCATTTCAGCCCATATGCTTCTTGCAGACTTATGCATAGAATCAAAAATAAGGCTATATACCGATATCCGTCTATCTGTAACCATGATAACTTCAGTAATAAATTCGGTTTGTGAATAGATTTTGTAAAAATTAAAAACGAATTCGTGAACGAGCGAAATCGGGCTATAATTTGGGGTACCTCCGATTATCTCGGATTTTACGGAAATCACTAAAAAAGCCAAACGTTTTATTGCATGGCATGGAGTTTTGGTACCGAACTGTTTTGGCCACGACATTTAAGCAAAATCGGTTCATAACTTCTTCTATCCTCCATAGAAGTGTTACTCCCAATTTCATAGAAATTAGCATTGAAGGCAGGTGAGTGTGGTGTGGCTCATAGCCATTACATTGCAAAATTACAGCAAAATTAGTCAGTAACTTAAGCTACCTCCATAAAACGATTACTCCCAATTTCATGTATATTGTACACATTGTAGTAAAATGTGGTATGGAACTTTGGGTCATTGCCATAACATTTTTCAATTTGAGCAAGATCGGTGCATAACTTTGGATACCTTCAATCGCATTTACTCCCGACTAATAGATCTTCTGTAGTCGGTTTTGCTTAATTATTACATGGATCTCGCTTTGTTTAAAATTTGTATCCTTATTAGTCAATTGACTGTGTGCATTATGGGTTTGTTCAAAGTATGTTATGTACAGAAATCAGTAAGAAAGCCAGGTGTTTCATTGCATGCTCCTGTTTTTTCGTATAGAAGATATTTTTGGGTTTTTGCCATAATATCATATAATTTGAGCTAAATGGATTCAAATGTCCAAGTACCTCCCATATAACGTTTACTACCAATTTCAAGGAAATAAGTATAAACGCCAGGAATTTGATCGCCTGCTAAGGAAATTGGGCTAAGGAGTTTTTGAGGTCCATTGCCATAACATGGTCGAATTTGTGTAAAGAAATAATAATAAAATAAAATGTTCATAAGTTGAGCATTTACTCCTAATTTGACGAAAATTAGCATAAACTGCAATTGCTTCATCTCATTTTACAGAAATTTGGTATGGAAGCATTTTGGGTCATTCTTTTCTCTAATTTCAGGAACATCAATATACAATTTTTGGTGGTCAAGTCGTGATTTCACGAAATTACGTATTATCAAATATATTAACTTGAATTACGCCATACGAAACTTGGATAAGTCTAAATGACAATGAACCATTTTATTTTACAAAAATCTAAAAATCTGTGTGGATCACATCTGATTGATCACCGTTTGCAAAACCGCTTAGAATTTTAGAGGAGAATTCCAGCAAATTAGCCATGGTTGATCTACGAGTGACTAAGCCATGTTGTTACGGGGTTATAATGCCTCAAAACATCAGTCATGATTTTTTTGCAGGAATTTTTGAATAGGTGATATCTTCGAAATGCCTCTTTTACATCGGATTTAGAACATTGCTTATGAATGATGAAAATATTGATTGAACAAATGCATGAATGAATAGGGGAATTACTAGTTCAATGGCACAAAAGTTTAGAACTTTTGACGATATATTAATAGGAATAGGAATAGGAAAGTTTAATTGATGATAAATATGGCAACAGAGTGGTAGACTCGATCGCTTGAATACTGATATCCACGTGTTTGAGAATTGCAAAAGAAACCAAGTTAACGTTTTAGAGTTTCTGCACTTAACTTTTGGCACTTTTTATTAATAATGTTGTTCATGTGATTGTAAAAATGACACGCAGCTTTCTCAATAATGTATGACGTTCAGACAGAAGACCTATTAGTTATCGAAACCGGATGATTCATCATATATATGCTTTTTTTAAATAAAAATATTTAGAGCTTGATGAGGTAACATGTTTATGAGAAAAATTTTGTACGAATCTGATTCCCAGAGTAGAATAATGGCTATCTTCTGGCAAAGTTAACGCCTGGACACGAATACCAGAGCTGTCAAAACCATAATCCACACATTTCAGATCGATTAGGTATTTATTATCGTTGAAAATTTCATTAAAATGCCATTATTTAACAATTTGGGTTTAAAATTTTGGAAATATTCTGAACTATTAGTTTGCTAGTTGGAGTTCAAATCGCATGACGCAAACTGGGACACGAACTTGCCAATAATGTCATTTATACTGCGTAAATGACCTGAATAAACTGCATACGCACTAGATGGGGATATATAAGACACCTACGAACAATGCCCTAGTTTTAAATTTAAAGTTCACGAATAAATATTCAATTTTCGCGGCACTATCAATATTAACAACTTCCGCATTTTACCAGGTCTTAACTACTATTAAGACACCTCCACCAATATGTTCACGACGATTGCACCGAAAAAATAGGAAATTATTCAACGAAATTTCTGAATTAGAAGTATGCGCCCGAAACCATGTTTTGGTAATAACTGAAATATCGTGATCGAACGAGACGGAATTTTAAAATAAGTCCCATAAATTAGTGTTCAAATTACAAACATTTTGGTGATATACCCGAAGTTTTTTAAATTCAAGTGCAGCGACTTGTTGATTGCAACTAGAACGACTAAAAATGTTTAAAATTCTGGATTGAGGAACAGCGAAAAACGAAACCCTGATGGGAGATGAGCAATTTGGTCGTTAATATCGAATCGAATCGTAGACTTTTTCTCACTAAGTTTGATCTTGTAAAACTGGGAATAGCCATGATTAATATATAATCTTCGGAAATTTTAATACCTCATTCTTTAGAAACAAAGTATTCTGCTTTGTGAAAAGGAATTTCATTTCTTCATTGGAATACTTATATGACATAGCAGCAAAAGGTAATCTACGTTTAAGCTGAACACGTTCCTTAATAATATATGCAGGGCTAAGTGATTTCTGAATGGCCTCTTTGTTTTTTCATGCTCGATAGTGGAATCACTCTTCACCACCATAGAAACATTATTGTTCGACACAATATTTTCAAATCCTAAATTTTGTTGAGACCAGTTGGAATTCATTTTGAAATTTCTTATTCTCGACTGTAGCTAGTTTTGTTTGAACGCGTATTTTGATGTTTCCTTTGGACGATTTTGCTCGGTTTCGCTTATCTGCATTGTACTGAAATTTGGTATTGAACCATTTTTCGGGCATTGTCGTAACATTTCACAATGTTCGCAAGATCGATAAAAAATTTCGGGTACTCCCCATAGAACGTTTACTCCCGCTATTATAAAATCCCACTAAAAAAAAATAATGACATGCCACTGAAATTTGGACATTAGTTGATTCTACGTTATTCCCATAATATTCTTCAGTTTCATTGAAGTCAGATATTTCATTTTTTTCACATTTATTTATTTTTCTCACAGGTGTTTTACCTGAGGTTTCGCTGTAGTGACTCGACTAAGCGGAACTTACGTATCGCACCAAATTTTTCCCGATTACATGAAATGAATGAGGGATGGATATTATGTAGTCGGTTTCAGTCGACTATTACATTTTTGAGATAGATTGTAAATGCGTTTCTGAACTTATTTTTAAAAAAGTGATGTCAACTTTATGAACGGATAAAAGCGGTCCAATACTTCTGGTACCTTGTATGAACATTTACTTCCAATTTTANGAATACTTCTAGTACCTTGTATGAACATTTACTTCCAATTTTAAGGAAATTCGCATAGAATCAAAGCGTTTCATCGCAGTCTACTGAAATGTGGTTTGGGAGAATTTTCGGGTCATTGCCATAATATTGTACAATNTTCTACTGAAATGTGGTTTGGAAGCATTTTCGGGTCATTGCCATAATATTGTACAATTCGATCCAAATCGGTTCTTTATTTCGGGTACCTGTGATATTATGATGATGGATGCGTCCCTTAAGATGATTCCTTCCGATTTCATGGAAATGTGCATAAAACTCTAGTGGTTCATAGCATTCTACAGACATTTGGTATCCACGCATTTTTGTGTCATTGCAATATAATTTGCCAATTTGATTGAAATCAGTTATAAATTCGGATTATTCTTACAAGACGTTAAGTCCCCATTTCACGGAAATCTGCTTNGCATTTTTGTGTCATTGCAATATAATATGCCAATTTGATTGAAATCACGTTAAGTCCCCATTTCACGGAAATCTGCTTAAAGACCAAGTGTTTAATTGCAATGCTTCTTAAACTCAGTAATTCGTTGTTTTTAGGTTATTGCCATAACTTTACTCATATTGCGTGAATTCGCGACTCCCGTACAGGCCTGATTTTAATTTTAATTGGTAAAATTGCCGATTGTCTCATCGGGATTTTCAAAAATATTTGTATTGCTGCAACATTGCGATAATTTTATAAATTGAATGATGGGCGGGTATTATACAGTCGGCAGTTGATCGACTATTACTTCTATCTTGTTTTAACTTAAAATTGAGAATTGTTGCAGAGTATTGTCCTTAAAAGCCAATTTTAATATGCAAGATACAACATTATAATTTGATTTTATCTAATTAGTTTTCCTATTTTAAATTTTAATCTTTTAAAGTAATACGCAACTTAGTGGTACTCTCTGCGCTTCCCCCACAACGTTGCGCCTTGCTTGCTGAGTTTTANGCTTTTAAGGTAATACGCAATTTAGTGGTACTCTCTGCGCTTCCTCCACAACGTTGCGCCTTGCTTGCTGAGTTTTATTTCAAAAGCACGCAATTCATTTTTAAATACGCAGATCCAATAAAACAATTGGACACAGAATAAAATAGCAGTAATATAACAAATAAGAATACAACTAAATAGCAAAACAGAATGTTGAACAATTTTATTGCTTGATTTATGGCCGAAATCAACATAGGCGGCCGTTGTGGATGGTTTACGTTCCAGAGGTTGCATTACACAAGATTTCTGCAGCGTGTGCACTACCCGCTACTTGCTAGATAATTTAAAAGTTTCATTTAAATTAATTAAGTATTTCAGCTATTTTAATTTTTATTACTCATTATGTTTATTTATTTGTAATTGCGCATAAGGTCGATGGTACCATGCGTGTCTGGTACGAGCCCCTGTGCCAGCATGTGGTTTGCTTGCACTTTGAGGCACAATATTTCAAATTCAATTTAATATGCCCATATAAAAATAAAAACTTTTTGAAATCAAAAATTACATTTCAAAGCCAGTACGAAGGCCTAATCACACAACTTTGGTTTTAGAATTGGAAATGCCGCTACAAACAGGTTCGGAGCTGCTGGCTACGAATTTCGAAAACACTACTAATAATTTTCTTTATCTCTCGGGCTTGTATATAGAAATAATAAAGGTGACTGTACCGATACAAATTAAAATTTTGCGTAGGAGGCTTCGTACGAGGCCTTGTCGTATCTGATTCAGCATGCCGTTTACTGAATAATGAACTCATATAAAATTCCATTAAGGTATATTTCGGACTGTTTATCTCACCTATTTAAATAAAAAAAAGTAATAATAATAATAAAAAAATTATTCACAAATTTTTCTGAGTAATATTAAAAAAATAGTAAAGTCCAAAATTTATACATGGTTAAAAGCAAAAAATTCTTATAAGTAAGTTTTTAGAGATCGATAAACTTCAATTATGAAGAAACTGCAAAAATTTCATTAATGAAAATTTTAAAAAATTAAACAGCATTAAAAACTTTAAAGATAACTGTCGGAGTTCAGCAAAAGTGAAAAATAGATATTAGTATCAATATTACAACTAATAATTACACGAGAAGCAACTAAAGTATGAAAAATTCAGAGAAAAATCCTCAATCAAAAAATCTTATGAACTCAAGTAATTTCTCCAGGAATCTTGGCCTTAGATGCTCTAACCTACAGCCAAATAAGTGGAACAATCCATTCGTAGCCAGCAGCCAATGGTAAACGCATACACGACCACAAGAATCATCAATAAGCAGAGACCATCTTTTGAGCTTTCATTATGGTGTCCCAAAACACAGATAAACTAGTTCTGAAGCTCAAAGCTATGAAAATGCAATGGAGCCGTATGAAAATGAGAA